>VDFB02276536.1:0-59093 GCA_007258455.2 Sequoia sempervirens
TTTTTAGCAAAATCCAAAAATTACCTTTTTTGGCTTTTTTAGCAAAATCCAAAAATTACCTTTTTTTGGCAATTTTTAATAGCTTTCTTAACTTGCAGTTTTTTGATAAATTTTCATGCTCATCTATATGGCCTATGAAAGTTGCCAATTATTTGAAATTAACTAAAATTACACTAATTGTCAAATTACTAATTTAATTACATACAAGAGTTTGAAATTAAATTAAAAAACAAATTAAACAAATCATTTAATTAGACTCCTAGGTCAAAACTTATGACCTCCAGGAGTTCCCGCATCACCTAGAAAATTAACTCCTTAGTAAACTTATAATAATGTGAATAGGTCCTCACTAATAACTAGTTAGGAAATCACCCCATTCACACCAACATTGAACACCTGCAAGCTTATTATATGAAGGTCTTCAATGAAAGTACAATGAAAGTGTTATCCACTTTTCATTTAATATTAGTAAATTGGTGCTATATGAGAATCAACGGAATGTGAACATTGCCTAAGGAGAAAAGGGAATGCTTATCCCAAACTGGTTGGGATGCTATGTCATCATTGAAGATTATGGATTAGGTGCTTATAATGTTTCTATAGTAGATTGTATGCCTCTTAAAGAACCTATTAATTCTATGCATTTGCATAAATTCTATACATAAATTCATTGCATTCTTTGAATAGTATGTAGTCATTTAAAGCATGCAGATTATATCAAATATATTTAATTTCTATTTAGTATTGCATTTCTTCATTCATAGAAAACATTAGCGTGTCTTGAATTTTAGATTAATTTTCTCAAATATGATTATTACTTGGGTAAAAGTACAAAGTTGTGTCACACCTTTATAAAGGAAACAACCAGTACCGATCCAACTTTTAAACTTGAATCACTAAAAAGTGACATATGTTTTGAATTTTGAAATGATGTAAACTAATAAATGTGCATTTTTTAGTTTATTTTATGTTTGTATTTTTTTCAAAAATTAAAAAAATTATTTGAATATATAGTTTTCCATAAATTAACAGTATAATTTAGCTACTAATAAAATGTTGAAAATTGAAGTTACATGACAAGTCAATCATTATATGGTAATTTTTTTCTTTCAATTTATTTGTCTATATATATGTGGATACCAAAAAGGTATCCCTTCTTCCTTGCTTGATTTTGGAATAACGAATGATAAATTGGACTTAATGACACCTTAATCTAGTTTTGTGATGTGTTTTACACATCTACATTAGGCCTTGGACACTTACAAACTAAATAAAATGCATTTATTGATGTCTTGTAAAAGTGTTGTAAAGTGTTGTAAAAGACTTTCACACTTTTCTAGAATTTTATTAAGCATCTACGTCTAATGGACCTATTTTTCCCTTAGTTCAACATTATAAAATGTATTTTCACATTAATATAGAAGGCTTGTAAATTAAACATAATCTTAATCTAGTGTTCTAATGTGTCTTACACATTCACATTGGATGTTGTGCCTTTCTAGGCTATGTGGACCTCATTTTGGTGTTGTAAAGTGTATTTAATCACACTTTCACATTGAAATTTGTGTCCCTCTCCATAATTACCCATTACATCACCATTAATAGGCCTCTATGACCCCATATTGTGCATCTCAAGACTTATTTTGATCAAAGACCCGATAAAATCAACATAAAAACTAAAATTCTTCACTCCCTGATATCCTAGCTGGAAAAAGAACCCCTATGGGACTAAGTCAACCATCTAGGAAAATGAGTCCCATCTAGGTGGGACTAAGTCACCCAACTTGGTGACTTAGTCCCATTTGGGCCATTTTCAAGGTTTGAGCAGGAAAAAATGGGTATTAAGTTTAATTTTCCAACATGTCAGCCTTGGGGATTAAATTAATGGGAATTTTAGGTGGATTTCCTATATAAACAAGATTTTAAACCCTAATTAATCATTCATTCATCATTCATTCTCCATCTCAAGTCAAGCAAGCTAGGGTTAGGTCATTTAGACAGCATTCAAGGCAACTTCTAAGGAATTCAAGGACATATTCTTCATCCATTGTTGCAGAAATTCAAGCTCTATCACCATGGAAAGTTTCTAATTCCTTCATCTCATGTTCATGCTTCATCTTATTTCTTCATTTGGTTTAATTACCTAAAAGGGGTTTGACCAAGGAAAACCCCTATTCCCTAACATTCAACATTTCTCTTTCTTTCTTTTTGTGTTTGCAAATTTGGGTACTTTGAAGGCTTAGAAATCATTGAAGAATAGGTTGCAAACTTGTTGAAGACATCTCTCTATTTTTAGAGCCAAAATATCCACAAAAAGTTACTTGAAGTGCCATAAATCAGGGTTTTGGACCTAGATATCTAGAGGAATAGAAAGTGCAGACCAAGAGCTTCTGTTTCCACTTTCACATTTTTAGAAAAAGCCAAAGTGGACTAAGTCACCATCAATGGTGACTTAGTCCCTCTGTACATGTTTTTCAAAAGTTTTTGTAGATTCAGATACCCATTTGGCTAAAACGGTCCCTGGTGTAGTTTTCCAGATCTGGGAAAAATTCACCTCGAATGGCATAAGTATCTCAGTAGGATAAAATTTTAGAATCAACAACATTTCCAATCTTCATTCTAGTCCCTAGCGTATTTCTAGGTGCACACATTCAGTTTTATAGTTTTTTGTTTTGTTTCATTTGCATTTCTAGGTTATTTTGCATATCACTTTTTGTTTTAAAACACTTTACATTTTCTTAATTTTCCATCCATAGTTTATCTTCCCTATCATCTTCTAGCATTAATAACAATATCCATTGATAGTTTTCAATCTTTATTACATTGGAATCTCACATAAGTATTCTTGAGTGTGAACTTTACGAAATCATATTCCTCTTCCTTCATTCCCTTTTTAGGTGTGGATAAGGGAAGTTGTGATTCCATTTCCATAGTCCACATTTTGGTGAACCCAACTTTCAAATACTTGTTTTTCTGATTTGGAGTCAATCATCATCCTAGAATTAGCTTGCATTAACTTTGCATGGGGATTTTCATTGATTAATTTGCATTCTATGGTTTCAAATTTTGCATTACTGAAAGTGCATATAGGTTGCATTTTTGACATCTCAAATCATTAATTTTTTTTTAAATTCTACATCATACAACATAGAAAATATCAAAATCACTCAAAAAAATCTGAGAATTCTGAAAAAAAATCCCTACTGGGACACATTCCCCACCTTAGTCCCTTTCCACCCTTGAAACTACCTTTCACGACACTGGAAAACCTATTTTTGCACTTATGTTTGCTAACATTACCTATTAGTATTAGTTGGTTGAGTTTTTGTTACATGTATTTCATTAGATATAGCTTAAATTAGCTCATTTCATGTATTGCTTAATTTCAAATTTACATTTAAAAAATTTCATCTTTTAGGTTGTTGCATAATGAAATAAGAAAATTACCTTGTTTCACACCTAAAAATTGCATTTAAACATTTCACTTTAAGTCATTGCATTCCAATTTCTTTACTTTTCCATGATAGCATGTTTACTTTCAAGAGATGTGGCTTTTATTTGGTTAAAAATGGATTGCATAAATACAATATTGCCTCGTATGAGTTCAATTTCAATTACAACAATTTGAAGTCATTAAGACACATGGTAATCACCAAACCATTGACACAATCCCTAGCATTACATTTCCCATTGGTGAGGATGGTAGTGTTAACAGTCACAACAATCATACTTGTTCTTCCCTTGATACCTCTCCTATCAGTGACGAAGGTATCTTGGTGAAAGAAGATACAAGCATTCAAGGTCTTGATTGTCCCTCTCCTTACCCCAATTTGGAAGAAATTAGAAAACAAGAAAATGAGATCATAGCCATCACTTTTCCTATCCCAAATCCATCTCTCCATACTTCCCCTACTTCTAAGAAGCCTTTAAAAGAGGAAAAAATTGTGAACGATCATGAAAATCGCATCTATCAAGAGAACAACTGGATTGAAAGTTATAACCTTATCTCTTTCCTTCCTAATGTTCGTAACATTTGGAAAGGCCTATTTGAACAAAAGAATCTTAGTTTTCCTTCTCTTGATTTTCATCCTTTCATTGTGATGAAGATGCCTTATAAAATCTAACTATGGATGAACATATTGCAAGCTCTACTACTAGGGTAGATAATATGGCACAAAAGAATGAGACCCTAGAAAAAATATACAATCAAATAGAGCCTTCCCCTAAACTCCCCACTATCGATAAACAAGAAAATCCAACCATTAATCATTCCCCTACTTGTGATGAAATAATTTTAGAAGAACCAACCCTCGAATGTCAAGAACATGTGGTTTGTGGTTCTCCTAAAAAATCTCCTCCTAGGGAGGATATCATGGTGCAAGCAAAGGATAACATTGAAAATAATGATCTAGTGTCCTTAGAAGAAGATGAGGCAATATTAGACTCCCACTCACTAAGGGATGTTAATATTTTCAACCTCAACTCATCCTTTACCCAACTTCACACAAATCACAAACTCAAAACAAACCCAAACTTATGCTTTACCCACCTAAGAATAATGTGTTGCAGCAGCCAAGACATAATACCGTTGCTTATATATATAACATTAGAAATAATCTACAACCACAACAACTAATACCAACACCCCTAACTTTTCCTAGGCCCATCTTACTAGTCCCCCCTTGTTTTCCTTCACAAAGTGGAAAGGAGTACAATCTTGTTGAAAAAATAAAGAATACTCTTGCTAAGATATCATTATGGGACCTTATTCAAGCCTCCCCTCACTACTGCAATATGATTCAAGCAACCTTGCAACAAGTTCTTGTACCTTCTAATGTGCAACCAAATGACATAGTAGTCATGATTCAAGGAATAAATGCTGAATTTTTTTTCCACCAAAGTGAACTCCCATATATGGAAGTGTAAAAAAAATGATTCTCTCATGATCATAGCTCAATACAAATGAAAAGGGATAAAGAGAACTCTTATAGATACCAGCTTTGCCCTTAATTTGTGTAGTGTGAGCCTTGTAGATAGACTTGGCATTGATAAATCAAGCATGCAACTTGATTCTTTATCTCTTAAGGGATTTGACAATGTCGAAAAAAAACTGCTCGATGTGATTACTTTACCTCTTACAGTTGGGAAGGCCACATTGGAAACATAGATCCATGTTATGCCTTAGGAACTTCCATAAAATCTTCTTTTAGGTAGACCATGGATTTATGGAATGAATGGGTCTTCATCGTAAAATGAAATAGATCTAAAACAACAAAGTGTACACACATGATGCTCATCCTGAGCCTTATAGTGTCTTACAACTTGATAAAAAAGAAGAAAATCCCTTGAAAACATTAACACCAACCACACAAGTGGAACTCATGCAACAAAACAACAAATAAACATACATTGACGAAGTATCAAGGCTACTAGGTGATGATTGGGGTTCCTTATATTTTGAACATACTTTCATGGGTGAGTACAAGATCATAAAAAAAGATTCAAATAAGGGACACAGAAAAAAAGTTATGTCAACACAAAATTCATAAGACCCTTCAAAAGCATCCACCTCAACCACTTTAGAACAAAACACAACAGATTACACCACAAACTTCAATGAACTTAATAATGAACAACCACCTGATAATAAAGAAACAAAAAAGATTTATGGAAAAGGTTATGAGCTTATGAAACAACTTGGATATAGTGGAAAAAGGATGTGGTGCTAAAGAAGAAGGTATATGTGTCCCCATAATACCTAGCATGGAAAAAACAACTCATGGTATTGGTTATTTTCCTTTGGTAGAAATCACCAAGCCTTCACTCAAGATCAGCACTCTCACAAAACATTCTTCTAAGACACCTTTAATTGTAAAGCATCCTGAACTGATAGACACTAGTGGCCTTGAAAGTTATCCTTTGCAAGAAATGAAACAAAGAAAGAAATCTTTGCTTAATGGAAATTTCATATCACAAAATGCTCATGATTTGAATTCGTTACATTTTACACCCTCGTATAAAGGAGAGAAAAAAATCTCACAATCTAAAGAATCTTGCATAAGTATGACATCTTGTACTAAGCAAGAGATATCTTTGTTTCATAATAAAGGAACATCTTCCATTGATCAAGAGGGTATATTGTTCAGACTCCTGTAAGATCACTTGATATCCTTTCCTCCAAGAACACGAAATAAATTCTATTACAAGACTTCATTTTTTTCCTATCACAAATTTCATGGTCATGCTACTAATGAATGTAATGCTTTGACTAAAAACATTCAACATCTCCAGGAGTGTGGTGCTCTTCCTTGTGTTGAAGCACCTAATTCCTATAACTGATACTTCTTTCTATCCTATTCATCTCACCCTTGTCCTACACTAAGTGGGGGAAAGGAGTTAGGTATCCTTGTCCTCGTATGTCACTTGTCATTGCCTCTTTTGGCTATTTGTTAACCTTTCATGAACATAAAGAGAAATCTTGAAATGTGGACAACATGTCTCAAGTTGGCTAATATGTGACATGCTACCTTTTTCATGACGTGGTTTATAGGAAACATATGACTTGGTGTACGGATTTCTGAGTAAGCTATCATATCTTCTTCTACTTTAATTCAATTTCTCATAGCAATGGTGTTAGTAACTACTTTAAAGTGGGGGAATGCATCGACACTCATATTTCATTGTGATTTTCATTTTTCTTGCGATTTACTCTCTTGGAAGCATTAGATACAATGTTCCCAAGGATGAGATCTTGCCCTTGTCCTCTCTTAGAAACAAGATGAGACCTTGCATTTATCCTCTCTTGGAGATGTTAGGCTCAATGTTTCCTAAGAAGAGATCTTGTATGAACTAAGAAAAATCCCTTTGAACATTCCTCGCACTATTTTGAATTTACAATATTTATGAGCTTCAAGCATATGAAGTTTTACTTGCCTCATAGAGCTCGAAGATCATTTTTGTGTGGCGCCTTATCAAATTTATCATGATGTATAACTTTGGTATTCTTCAAGCAAGAAGCCCAATACAAGGCATGGAATTCCGCATAGCCACCTAGGTGTGTGTGAGTGCATACCAGCCATGAGTGTATGTTTCTCACCCTCTTAGAATTTCTCACCCGGTGGATAGCCAAGAATTGAGTTGCTTCAGAGTGAGTATGCATTTTCAGACAAACAACTTAGATCTGATCTACATCATGTTGGAAAAATGGTCAAAACTTGATCCACCTTTTTTATTTTTGTTCTTAAACTTCTAGTTATTGACATTGCATGATCATGTATCTTTCTTTCCTACAAATCATTCACCTTGTGCGTGTCCTTTTGTGCTTATGTCAGTTTGACTTCAAATCTTGGATCCTGGGGGTTTGACCACTTCCTTGATCTTTATTATCCTAGACCATTTGCATTGGTATGATTGGAACCTTCTTGAATGTCTACTTTAGTGTGAGTTTGAAGCAAGTTCATCCTCTCACTAAAGTGGGGGTTAAATGTGGACACTAAAAGAGGATCCCTTTCTCCTTGCTTGATTTGGGAATAACGAATGATAGATTGGACTTAATGATGCCTTAATCTAGTGTTGTAATGTGTTTTACACATCCACATTAGGTCTTAGACCCTTGCAAACTAAATAAAATGCATTTATCGATGTCTTGTAAAGGTGTTGTAAAGTGTTGTAAAATATTTTCACACTTTTCTAGACTTTTATTAAGCATCTAAGTCGGATCGACCTATTTTTCCTTTAATTCAACATTATTTTAAATGTATTTTCACATTAATCTAAAAGGATTGTCAAATAAACTTAATCTTAATCTAGTGTTGTAATGTGTCTTACACATTCACATATGATGTTGTACCTTTCTAGGCTATGAAAACCTCATTTTAGTGTTGTAAAGTATATTTAATCACACTTTCACATTGAACATTGTGTCCCTAGCCCTAATTACCCTTTACATAACCATTAATAGGCCCCTATGACCCCATATCATTAATCTCAAGGCTTATTTTGATCAAAGACCCGATAAAATCCACATAAAAACTAAAATTATTCACTCCCTAACATCCCAGCTGGCAAAAGAGCCCTTGTGGGACTAAGTCACCCATCTCGGTGAATGAGTCCCATCCAGGTGGGTCTAAGTCACCTAACTTTGCGAATTAGTCCCATTTGGGCCTTTTCTGAGGTTTGAGCAGGAAAAATTGGGTTTTAAGTGTAGTTTTCCTCCATGTCGGCCTTGGTGATCAAATTAATGGGAATTTTAGATGGATTGCCTATATAAAAAAGCTTTTAAACCCTAATTCATCATTCATTCTCCATCTCAAGTCAAGCATGTGTGTATCATGTTCTGTAGTGATGTTTCATTTGATGTTCTCCTTCTGTTTGTGGCATTCCTCTATTCGTACCTTCATTTTTCTATATGTCATACATCAGTTTTTTTTTTTTCTTGTGTTTTCCTAAAATTTTGGGGATGAGGCAAGGCATTGAGACCAAAATTTCTCCATGTTGACCCAAAAGCTTTTCCTTTTTCTTTTGTCTTTTGGATTTTGTTTTCCTTTGAAGGATGATGTAAGACATTGAGACCAAAATGTCTCCTTTATGTTGACCCAAAAGCTTTTCCTTTTTCTTTTTCCTTTTCTTTTGTCTTTTGGCTTGTGTTCCCTTTTGGGGATGATGAAAAGCATCGAGACACCCAATTTCTCTTCCATGTTGACCCAAAAGGAACTTTCTTTTTCTTCGTTTTTGATCTCTTTGAGATCATTCTTCAAGTTCTATGTATTTAGGGAATGATGACAGTTGTAAGCTCTTTACAAAAATTTGCAACAAAGAACATACTAACCAAAATCCATAGATCCCTTAGGTGTTTGGTGTTTCCATTTTGGGGGAAACCTCCTTTCTTTTTACTTTTCCTTTCCTTCACATGACATAGCCTTACATGGAAACATATGACTTGGCATAGGGGCTTTCCAAGTTGGCCTTCATGTCTTCTTTCTTCTTTTTGCATTTATCATTTTCTACTTGAAAGTAATTGCTCACAGAACAATGTGTAAAAATTCCTTTAAAGTGGGGGCATACATTAGCATTATTCTTTTGCATTTTCTTTTTTCTTGGTTCTTAGTGTAGCCTTCTTACTTCATACAATAGGTTTTCCACTTTTTGGATGAGATTGGGTGTGATGTCCTTCATGAGCATGATCTATATTAGCATATTGCATTCCTCTTAGTGGATTGATGCAACACACTACATCCCCTAAGTTGTGAATTTTATTTTCTTTCATTAGTCCTCTTTTGGGGACATTAGATACAATGTTCCCTAAGCTAAAGATTTCACATGAACTAAGCAAGAATCCTTTGAACATATTTTGCATGTTGCATTTTTTATTTTCTATATGGCCACCTTGCATAACACAACTTTCATTCCTATAGTTCCATCGTATTTTTTCATGAGCTCCAAGCATACAAAGTTTTGCTTGTCTCGTTAACATCAAAATATCATTTTCTTTTGTGGTGCCTTATTAAAGTTATCAGGAGGTATAACTTTGGTATGGTTGAGTGGGAAGCCCATTTTGAGGCATGAATTTCCCCATAGCCACATGTGTGTGCGTGAGTGCATACCATCCATGAGTTTCGTCACCTCAGAGTGAGTATGCATTTTCTTTTTGGAAAAACAACCTACATCTGATCCACAACGGGATGGGAAAATGATCGAAGCTTGATTTGACTCTCTCTTTTCCTTCTCCTTTTCTCTTTTTCATTCTTTTTCATCATTTTCATGTTTGTTCCTTTGTGTTTATGTTTGGTTTGCCATGGCATCTTTCTCATGGGGTTTTGATCATCCCTCTTCATTGTTGTTGTCTCATCTTACTAGCATGGGTGCATTTGGATCCCTCTTGATATGCATGTTGGGCTACTTTAGTGTGATTTTGAAGCAACATCATCCTCTCACTAAAGTGGGGGCTTAATGTGTCACCAAAAAATGTGTACTTGGAAATTTTAATGCTCATTTGAGTCTTTCTTGTGGAATTTTCCTTGATTTTTCCTAGATTTAATGTTGTAATGTGGTCAACACATTCACATTATGTCTTAGACCATTGCAAATCAATAAGAATTTTATGATGTCCTGTAAAAGTGTTGTGAAGTGTTGTAACCCACTTTCACACTTTTCTACAAACTTTTTATTATAATTAACCTAAAAAACCTCTTTTTATCACTTACCAATTCTTATTTGAAAGTGTTGTAAAGAGTTGTAACAAACTTTCATTCTTTTCTAGGCTTGTCATCACTAATTTGACCCTTTCTTATGTTTGAATGACCCCTTAATGAAATTTTTTGCATTACTTCAGTGTGTTTTATAGAATGATCCCGTTAAACATCATTAAATACACTTGAATCCCTGACACCCAATAAAATTTCCCTGGTGGGCACAAAAATCAAAATTATTTTAAGTTTCTGGTAGGATTTTATTCTCTTAACGTTGAGGTTAGCATGTGATGTGTTATTTTTGGGAAATCATGTAAATTCAAGTATAAATAAATGGTTTTCCTCTCATTTTCATCCCCATTTCATCTAATAATTCATTCTCAAGCAATTATCAAGCATTCTAGGCATTATCAGGTCTTCATTAGGGCATCCACTTGCATATCTTCATATTTATACATCGAGGGTTTGGTGAGTTGTGGAATTGCATGTTGTTCATTCATCATTCTCTTTCCATTTTATTTCATTTTCAAGGGTTTTATTACCAAATTGGGGTTTGACCAAGGCAAACCCCTATTCTCTAACCCTTAACCCTTTTTCCCCTCTTTGCATGTGTGTTTTGCAGGTCTTGTATGTAGATTTTTCAAAGAGAAAGGTGTTAAAAGGTGTTTTGAATCCATCAAAGTCATTCAAATCAACAAAATTTGTAATTGAAGTTTGAAGACCCTTTTCAGCGTGATTCCTACAAAATCAAAATTAGACACCTGTCAAGAAGAGAATTGTTGATCGAGAGCTACAATTTCCTGTCCCAAAATTCTTGAAAGTTGAAGGTGGACCAAGTCACCATCAGTGGTGTATTAATCCCATTGCTAGGCCTGAAAAAGTGATTTTTTCATTTCTAGATACCCATTTGGTTGAAACTTGTTCTAACAAAATATCCCCAAAATAGGACTAAGTCACCCAGTTTGGCATAAGTGTCTCAAGTTGGCCTCAATAGAAAATTATATAGGGTTCCAAAGCCTCTCTGCATCACATTCCAGTTTCCAGGTGCACCTCTCTAGTCTTTTTCATTTATGTTATTGTTTATTTATATTCTTAGGCCATTTTGCATACCTCACTATGTTTTCAAACAATTTTCTTTTATTAGGTTTGGCATTAATAAGCCATTTCCTTTATTAGTTTATTGCATTGAGACATTGAATTTAGGCATATTTAATTCATATTTGCATTTATTTTGAGTGGGGACATTATACATTTTGTCTCATCTCTCTCCTTTTAGGTGAAAAACCCTATAAGTGCTAGAGAGCAGTGAGGGTACCAAAATTGGTGTCCATAGAAATCAGCCTCAACAAATATTGGATGCAATTATCGGTATCAATATCTCTTGTTTCATACACTATCTATCTCCTCCTTCACTTATGTTAATATATGATCTTCAGTAGGAGCTCAAATTCTCTCTACTCAGCTCCTCATATGCATCTCCAAGCTCTTAGTGAGGATATCTCATTCCTTCTATAGGATTAAAATCATCTACATGATGGCATGCACTCTATAGTAGCTGATTCTTGCCCCACATTGGTTGATGTAGCTATACATTAGGAACCATCTATGTTATTACTCAACCCATAAAGTCTTGCTAATCTTGACTGGCAACTGCAAAAAAGAGAAAAAAAATAGAATTTCGTTAGATATGAATGTCATATAAATCATAATTTAAAAATCATATTATATCACTTGGGTCACCAGCCCCCCAAATGGAGATCCCTACATAGGACTACTATGGAAATGATCAAACTCCCTGGTGATGTTGGGGGCATAGTATCTTTCATACTATGTATCTATCCATGCTCATAGATATATGGTCTCTAAGGTCTAGAAAGTTTTTCTTGTGATATGTGAGTATGAGACCTAGGTCTCTCCATGGTGGCATTGCTAACCTCCTCCTACTCCTTTGGATCCCATCCTTTTGTTGGGGGTGGTTTCTCATCCTCCTCCTCATCATTGTGTCTTTGTGCATCTCCATCTTCATGCTATACCCATGGCCTAAGATCACTAGTATGGTGATCTATAGGAAATATAGGATGTGGAAGTGTGGTTTCCCACCATCTAATGTATGTAGTTCTATATCTAACATCATCTACATCAAACACTAGGTATCTATCTTACTCCTTGAATCATCTAAGTCACTCAAGGAGACATCTGCAATGGTAGGATGAGCCACATCTTATGGACTTGCACTATTGCAAGTCAACATGAGATAGCTTGGTAAAGGGATGGGAACCCAATAACTACAACTAAAATGTATAATCACTTAATCATAGTAAAATGGCATCACAATATACTCATAGCGACCAATGAAGAAGTGATCATGTTGCATCCCCACAAGTTATCGTGATAAGACTATCCAGGGATGCAATGTCTTGTAGGGTCTCCAAAGAACATCCACAACATCTAATCAATCAAATGTGATGCACCAATTTAACACATATTTTTACTGTCATCGTCTCTTTCACAAATAAAAAAGGCTCAAGGATAGGTCCATGGTACCTCTACAATATATCCTACGAGTTATGTGCAAGTGGTGTTCTCAAATGCCAAAACCTGAAGGAATATGCATTTCATAAGAATCTATGCCTCATAATGAACATATCACTTGAGATCATAGTATAGGTGTGCTTCCATAATTTTTCCCAAGAAAACATGGTCTATCACTCCCCATCACTCATATAATATGAACGAGGCCTCCATGTAGATGTGTGTCCCATCTATCAAGTGCAACCACTAGTGCTATGGTAGAAATCATGATCCTACGAATGGTTAAAATCTGAAAAGCTCCATATAATATCTATCATAGTTGAAGCTAACCCTTGCCCACCTATATCATATTGCAATTGGTGTAATAGTACTAATCAGCTAGGATCTCCTCTGAGGTACTCCCCTTGTCATGGCTAATAATCCTACCCTAGATGGGTAGGAGAAGAATGTAGTGCACATCCTCTAATGTCATTTTCATCTTTCCCATCGATAGAAGAAATGTAGAGGTGTCAATATCCCATCACTCCATGAGTTCCATCAACATCATGTCATAACAAAAGAACATAGATGATTTTTTTATGTAGTAAAGAGTATTTAAGTGTGGTTACAAAGAAAAGTGTATAAGTGAGCCCTCAGGATCTCATGCATATGTGGTGGTCCCTATCATTCAAAATAATATTATTTCATTAGTAATATATTCATTGATAGATAAAAGTAAAATAGGAGATTGTATGTTCTAGAACTATGCACCTAGTAAAGGGTACAATAGGTGATTTAGAGAACCCTCAGTTCTATAGGGAACTAGAATTGGTCAGGGGCACACCATTTTGTCAAAAATCACTTAGAAAATGACCTACAAAGAGCTCCTACCAATAGGGAAAGTGAAAATGTAGCATACCTCTCAAGGCATTGTCCCTCATGCGATGTGCCCTCTCAATGAATCAGGCCTTAATGTATGATACTATGATCATTGAGACATCTTCACCCCTAGGAATGTTGCACTTTATACATTTCATAGAAGAATCTAAAGTTTCTTTTTTTTTAAATATCATTGATGTTTAATCTACCATAGTTGAGATGGTGTCTTTGAAGTTAGTTTGGTAAGTATTATGCATCTCATTTTTGCATGTATGCCAATCATGGAACTTCCATATTTTATACTTTCAAAATAATATTGATAACTTGTTTTCAAGACTACCTTTTTCTTTGTGAACGTTGAGAAAGGTTGTGAAATTTGGCTCTTTTCCACTATTTTATTTTGCTTGAACTTTTCAAACTTATAGTGTTTGTGTATACAATGCAATCAAGGCATTTCATGATTTTTTTTATAATGTTTTTGGTAACCTTTCATAGGGAATCTCTTTCTTTCAATGTCTTCTTTCCATGTTTTTACATACATATTTACCAAAAGGGTCACAACTAAAACTTCAAGAAAAGTTATCTATCCTTTATGATTTGATGGATGTCATAACCCATTCTAAAACTTCCCTGATTGATGTCATACCCCATTACATCTTTAGAGTGAAATATAAATTGAGTAATATGGTAAATGGTGTTAGTGCAATAGTAAATATTATATAAATGTTATCATATCTAGACCTTCAGGTTTTTTATTTTCCTATAAATATAAATATAAATTCTTTTTTATTTATGAGTATGTCCAGGATCATGATCGGCCAAAAAGTGGCGATATGATGGGTATGTGTAGGGTATGTGGTTAATGACTTTTCTTTTACCCAAAATTGATGAAACAAAAAGGGTTTTTAAAGGAGATTCCTAGCTTTCCACCAATATAAATTATGATTTAATTTGAATTTAGTAAATAATTATTATTCATGTTTTCTATTTGAATTATGACTAAAGTCCTGATTGATAGGCTGATTGAGAAACATCTATAGCTTTCAAACAATATCACATTTTTGGAATTTGAAACATGAGTCATATTCTATGCTTTGCATACTATAAGATTAAAAAAAAAGTAATGAATTTCATGAAGTTTTGACCAAGTTAAGGTGGTCAGACATACAATTTTTTATTTTTTTTAAAGTTGTAATAAAAAAATCATAATTAATTATTTACTTGGAAAAAATTTACAAAAAAATATGCATCACATCGAGACATGAGTCCTCTACTTATATATTAAATCTTATAAAAAAATATTATCATTTTATTGTGGTTAGGGCGGTTAGACAGACACCTACTTCTTATTTTTTCCCTGAAATTTAAGTACTACTGCGTTGAAATTATAAATTTTCACCAAATATTTTAAAAATAAAAAATAAACCTAGTAGTTTAGAAACTACATTCAATTTGCTATAGATTCTATTCTTATATATTTTTGAAATAATATAGATAACTTATTCAATTTTTTACGTCAAGTTGTCTAACTCTAATTTTTCTGATTTTTTTTCCACTTAAGGGCTTGTTTTTTCCATGATGATATTGCAAATACCCTTCCATCTCATTCTACTTAAAGTCTTCATGTGCGAAAAAGTATGAGATTGTTTGGATTTATCAAATTTAAAGTTAGTAAACTAGAAAAAGTAATGGATTTTATGTTTTTCATCTATCAATTTCATTTTCTTCAAACTTTCTTATAACCATTTAGTAAATCAGTTCCATTTTGTGTGCCTTCTATATGGTTCCACCTTTTTCATCTCTTACAACCAAGGTAGTTACACCTTCAACGAATAACTAAATCTATCTTATATTTGTATTTCATGCATATATTTACCCTACTTGAAACTCCTAATTAACAGTATTATTTGGGTTGAAGACATGTTATTGCAATTGGTGAGAAATAATTGGAAGTATAACTCAGGCCTAATGTGTGTGGATGTTGATAACATCTCAAAGTACTTAGGAGTATTTTACAATTTGAAAAAACTAAAATAATTTTTTTTTTCATATTTGAATGATTTCATATTTTAACCACTATAAATTTGAACATGCTAATTCTTGAAGTCATTCTTTCATGACTCCTATGATTAGATTAAACAAAAAATGAATACTACTACATTTTAAATTTATCAATTTTCTAATTAATTAATAGTTAACCAAGGAAATACTTAATTAAAATAAAATATTTTTTCATCCCAAAGATAATTAATTCAATTATAAAGAGTGGTTAAGACATTATTTACTAACTCCAAATCCATATTAATAGGTACACCACTTATTTCACTCATTTTACTCATTTTTTAACTTATAAATTTTAAGTAAAATTTAGAATATAATTTAACTTAATAAATCAAACAAAAAATAGTTTAGGATTAAGTATACCAATAAGAACTAACTTCCATAACTAAAAAACAACTCTCTAAACCAAATCAAATATCTTTAAATACTTTCTCATTTTCTTTTATTTCATTTACAAACTTATTTGATGAAATTGAGATTTCATTAAGAGATTTCTTTAAAAAAAAAAAAATTATTTGTTGCAGGGTTTGAGTCATATGGATTATCTTTCCTATTATTGTGATTCAAAATGATGAGGAAATCCACTCCTTTTCATTTACCATTGTTTAAAAATTCATATATAATATATATACCTAGTATTGTGATCCAACCCCTCAAAAAAATTCTTTGTTCCATTTCCTAGACTCTCATTTTTTACTTAGGGTTGTTCTTTATCACTATTTTAAGGTTTTTATGTTACTTAAATCCCTCACAATTAACCTAGATGAATTTAGAAATCCCTTGGCCGTTATATTTTCACCTTGACCTGATATTCCCAGTTCTCAATTATCTAAGTTGTCACTTATGCCATTGATATCGTTGCTTTCACTGGCCCCCTAAAGTCTATGTTTTCAGTCACCTTAGTGAATTTTTAGTGTCAAATTTTCCTTTGGTCGGGATTAATTTTCCTTTTAAAATGACTTAAGTGTAACATCCTACTACGTAACCTCGAACATTAAGAGCCAAAAGAGGACAAGACAATTTTTTTGATAACATAAAGCACAACTTACACAAAAAGTAGTTTCCAATACAATAAATCAACCACATACATGGCCAAGCATGGCTGAACCAAACCCAAAGGAGAGGATTAATCCACCCTCTAAAGAAAATTCAAATAGAAGCAAATAAGATAGCTCCAGAATTATGCTTTAGAACTTACTACTCTAGAACTTCTTGTTCTAGAACCTCTTGCTTTGGAACCTCCTACTCTGAAACTTCCTACTTTGGAACTTCTTGCTCTGGAACCTTCTGCTCCAAAACTTCCTATGGAACAACACCAAACAATAAGTTGCGTTGCGCCAGAACTTTAGTAGCAACAAACACAGATTATAACATCAAGCTACATTGTGCCAAAACATAACATCATGATGCAAGAAGGAAGAATATACAACCATAGCTCTAATTTTGCATGATAATTAGAAAAGAAAGCCATAAAATAATTACCATAGTACACTTTAGTCTAATACCAACACCGAAACCTATAAGCCAAACATAATCATCACATATCTTCTCATTAAATTTATGAATACTTTCTCTCTCTCAAGAGAGTACAATGTGCATAAAGGAATAAGTATGAATACAATAGCATTTCCATGAATTAAATACATCATTTGATAAGATAAATACATAAGAGGGGATGACTCCAACTAGTGCTCCAATAACTTGTACACCGGTCCCCAATGGCAGTAGCAACACCTCCCTACCATGTGGGCTCAAAAGAAGCCACCCCATCGTGCTCAGAGATAGTCGCAAGGCCCAAATAGAGGTAGCAAGACAAAGGAAAGGAAAGGACAACACTCACATAAATCATGAAGCAAACATGGAAGACAATGCACACAATCAATGTTGCAACAAGAAATGCTCATCCAATATCATGATGGGTACTACTCATGACTACCAAGGGCTAGATACTAGAGTGTATATCAGATGGAGTGTCATCATGCATGCTCAAAGGGATGACACCACATGGAATCAAGTGCAAATCTCATAGGGATGAGGAGACTCAATCATGGTTGAATCCACACCCTGTAGACAAATAATTCAATGCCCCGCAGATAGATGGGCCTTCTCGAGTGCATCCTTAGCCTTTTCAAGCACTCAAGGCCATGCACAAGGACTCATTATCTTATTAGTGTTTTACCCCATTATTTTTTTTAATTTAGTTATCACGTGTTTACTCTAACTTTATTACTAGTTCCCCTGGTAGCCACTTGCGGGCCTCGGGCCCGTAAAGAGCCACTCCATATGACCACTCTATTACCTAGACCTAAGCTCATCTCGTTGAAAAAAACCAGGAATCCAAACAAACATGGAAGAAAATGAAAATCCATAATTTTTTTCATAGAAACCATTTAGAACAACCAAGATAATACTATTGTAAAAAGACACATTTAACAGTTGTAATTCAACATGAAATGAAGGCATAAAAATTACATAAAAATTAAAAGTACTTGGATTAAAATTCTAAGCTCAATCCAGTTCATATTTTGACATTTCAAGTTGGAATCCACTTTCAATTTTTGAGTTTAGGAAAAATGTTTTTTCTGAAAAACGTCTTTGTTCAATCTAGGCAAGAAAAATCATCAAAAAATAAAAGTGCCCAGGTTTCAAATCTGCTAAAGACCCAGTTGAGATCTTGGAATTTATACATGAAATCCAGCCTTAAATTTTTTTTTTATCAAGAGGGTAATGAGAAGCATATAAAAACACATTTTTCTTTTACAAATTGGGCAAAATAGAAAAAATATGAAAGAGCCCATAAATCAGATTTTTCCCATCAACCCATTTCATGTTTGCTAGAAATGTACAAAAATCAGCCATACATAATACTACAGAGCAGCAATTTGAATTTAAAATAACTATCATTAACCCCAAGAAATACAAAAGAAAAGAAAATAGAGGAGTTCCTCTAATTTTTCATGAGATAGAAATAACTCAGATCAAAAGAAAAATTACCTGTGATACAACAATGAAGGACAACATAAAATTACATCAATTTTCACCAAAATAGAAATGGAGGATTGCTCAATGAAGAAGGCACGACCAAGCTCCAAAACTAGACAACAAGCAAGAACTCGCACACTAATTTCAACAATTTACTACCCACAAATTCTTCTCAAAAAAACTTTCACAATCTCCCCATTCAGTCGCCCAAATCATGGAGTTTCCTTCTCCATGCAAAACAAAAATTTTCTTCTTTTCTCTCCAAAAATAATCCTCCCTTAAACAAAACTCCCTTTCCTTTATATATTTTCCCCAAATCCATAAAAAACATGTAAAGCATTTGATAAAATTAACTATTAAAGCTCCCCCAAAAGAAACAATTAATTAAAGTCACAAAATGCAACATTAAAATGCACATGGCTCCCCCAAAAGGATTAGTAAATATTTAAAATATCAAGAAAATAATAATTCAAATCCCCAAATAATTAACGATCATAAAAAACCATATTTAAAACACATGAAGATGTCGATGGAACCACATCAAAACACCAAAAATCCAAATTATATATATATATATAATCACATAAAAGATTAATGAAAACCAAGACCAAATACCTCAATGAGACGAGTTGGAAAGTCACTTATGACATAAGGGTGCTCTAGACGTTACCATTAGGTAACCAGATGGAAGACAACAACACAGAAACACTTCCCTAACAGGGTACAGTGGGCTAGGGTAGGGGAAATTTGGCTTGTGATTACCTCTAGTAACCACCACTGGGGAATGAGAGTATGCTCAGACCTATGAATCTAGGCGGAGTCGATACTCAGTACCTACATCAATCCAATCAAACACCAAGTACATGTGCATATAACATATATCATATATCTAAAGCTACATCAATCATCAGGAAAAAGGGTCATGCTATTGTAAGCCTCTTGGTTACAATTGTTATGACATCATCCTTTTCCTATTCATAATAATACATAAGCAAAGAAAATGATATATAAAAATATAAGCATGTAATCCATCATAATAACTAGCCATGTACACATGAAATCCAACATAAAATAATCATGTCAACAACATATAAACATATAAACATATAAGCATGTAAACATATAATCTAGCATACCAGTCACAGAATTACACCTCTCAGGTGTCAATAAAAAATAATGAAGGGATGAATAGAGAAAATACAAAATATGCAGTTATCAAAATCCATCAAGGAAGACCACAACAAAATACAAAAGTGGTGGTTGTTACATTAAGTCTTAAGTCCCCATTCCTAAATATCAAAATATCGTTGGCCTAGAGATGCCCCCCCTTTTTAAAACTAACTTTTTGCGGCATGTGCAGAATTAGGTTTCCATGTTGGTCATCTGATTGACAAGAATTAATTACCACCATTTTGTGCACCCTTGTGTTGATTTATTCCTTATTATTTTATTCACATGGGTAGGCGGGCTTCTTCCATGCGTCTGGTAGTTTGGTGGGTCCATTCTCCTTGATAATGATATAGTTGGCACCACAAAGAAGAAGATCGATGGTAGTTGTAAAGAAACGTGGCCACATCTTGACCTTTCCACACACTCCCGTGTTGGTTTATTTCACATTATTTTAAACAAACAGGCTAGCAGGTGATGGTCATGTGTCACGTCTGAAGGTGGGACCCGTGTTTCTTAAAGGCCAACAGACAAAGCTTTGACAAGGATCAACAATGGACATCGTGACATGTGTTATCTTTGGGACTGTTCCCCTCATGCTTGTCCGTTTTGTGCATTAATGAAAGATGGTCACACAGGCTAGTGGACAAAGTGACATTTGTCACTTTCTGGGACCAGCTAGGTTTTGGAGATGCCAGTTGCTTCATAAAGAAGGGAGATCAACAATCGATGGTAGGTGATGTGGGTCGATCGTGACCACTCCCTGCCATCCCATGAGGGGCCTACTTGTGTTCTATGTTTTTCAATGGGTGAGCAGGAAAGTGCCACATGGACATTCAAAATGGTTCCAATGGACTTTAGCGCAGTAAGAATGCTACTATATTTGGCCGAGTAGGTAACCATGGCATGAAATGTTTTAAATTAATGCTAAGTATGTGGTTGAAATATGTGTACAAAGTGGATATATATCTACTTTGAGGTTTTTTTTATTAGGAAAAGGCATTAATAGCATGCAATTAAGCTTTATCACAACTAGCTACACTGGTGATATCACTCTATTGATTTAGTATTAAAACATGATCAATGGTTGAGATTTTAAAAGGTCAAAGCATGTTGTCAGCCCATGCGCATAAGTTTTCCTTAAGTATTAATGGTTGGTGCACTTGCATGGCTTAATAGAATGGGGACCGATGACCGTTTTTCTTTAGTCAGAATTTGCATTCATAGATTGACAGTTGAGTTTTAGTATGAGAGCATAATTGGTGAGGATTTTCTGAGTCATATCTTGGTTCTTGAGAAGATGAGCAAGTTAGGAGAGTCTGTTGAGATAGTCTAGAGGTCCTGAAGATTGAGTTTACTCCAGAATCTACGTAAAATTCTCTTGAATACAAAATTGAGACAAAAGGAGCTCCTGAGACACCAAAGGGTAGAAGGGAACATAGCAAATTCAAGAAATATGGTGTGAGCACCAATTATCGTCTGAGAAGCCAAACTATTTCAAAAGAACTAGTCAAGTTTAGAGGGAAGGTGCTAGTTGAATATGAAAAGAAGGAAAAGAAGAAGTGCAAATACCATAAGGCCTATTTGGGAAAAAATAATTCTCATGTTGAGGTTTCTAATATCCCTTCAGGTAGTGGAGGTAATATTGATCTAGAGGGTGATTATTATCCCCTCTCCTTGGTACCTTCTGAAGACTCTGACGAGGAAGTGGTGACGGTTCCTCTAGTTCCACCATGAATAGGACTTGGGTGAGTATCCTCTGAGGCTGATGAGTCAAAGTGATGAATTTTCTCATTTTTGTTTTTGATGATACCATTGTCACCTTATCAGGATTGTCCTTTTCAACATTCATATTATTTCTTGTTTCTAGTGCTGATGTGGAAATTTTGTAGGCTGGTATGTTGGAGAAGTGCCAGACTTCCTAACTTTGGCAACATGTATTTTTTTTTTGGATGGTATGCAAGTTTTAACTTAGAATACAAGTGGAAAATCTTCTTTGGTGAACAAGGACCAAGATTTGATGTGGCTACAACAAACTCTTTTCTTTTTTGGAGTTGGTGTGTCTTCATTCAAGGAATGTGGAGTTTGGTATTTTACTCTTCCATTTTCCTCAATGATTACATGTAACTAACTAAGGAGTGTCTCGATTTCTGGTGCAAATGATCTTCAAATGAAATGAAATGTAAATGTTATTGGGCATGATGGTTGTTGCTCCCTTGTTCTATAAAAGGGGATTTCAGGGCTCATTACATGGGTCATATTTTCGGTTTAAAAAAGGTTTCGGTGGAAAGCTAAGATCAGAACATGCATTTTGTAAAGAATATGGATGAATAGAATAGTAGATTGTCTTAGGTAGAATTCATGTATGTAATAGTCTTAAATTGGTTTTATAGAAGCTATAGATATCGAAAAAATATTAGTTCAGGAAAAAATACTCGCCTATGTGTATTTCTTACAAGTTGTAAATGAAAATATTAATGGTATTCTCATTTGTCTTTAGTTTTTCCACTTTATGTATGATTCTATTTTAGCTTTAACTCTAAGAGTTGATTAAATTCTTGAAGAGGGTTATAGATTTGAGGGGAATTACATAGGATTTGATAAGAAGTTATTGTTTTAGGCATTGTGAGTTTTCATACTGCAAAGTATTATGAGAATAGTACACCAATTTCTAAATTAATTAGCTTATATACTACTGGTTCTTACATATTTGACTCTATTGTCCCAATTGATGAAGCACTGATCTATTTGTTAGATAACCTTGCATAAAAGGAGCTACTAGCATGTATATGACCGTATATTTTAAAATCAAAACAATATTGAGTTAAAAATATTTCCAATTATGATGTATGGGTGTGAACTATCCCTATTTCCTAGAAAATAGGTAATCTACTTAAATGTCTACCAAACCTTCAGTGAAGTACATTATTTGCAATATATAGGAATAAATTTGTGCATAAATATGTTATCAATGTGATATACCTAATTTGAGCACAATAGGGAATACCCTCCCAGGTCTCACAGAGCCTGAAGAGTAGGAGTAAAGACCTGAGAATCCTTTACTCATTTTGTTGGCCTCTAACCTTGAATTCTCTTAACCATAAGGGTTGGCTATCCTTTAGAGAAATTCATGGTTCTGCAGGAAAAATCACCAACAAAAATGGCAATTTCGCTGGGGACACACTCAGAAAGTTGGATCTGCAGATTGTCTTATCAAAGGGTCATTAAAACTCCTAGAAATGTATTTGTATCAGAAGGTTGAAACTTTTTTGAATCTTATCAGCAGAGTGAATCGGAACATCTGGTTTAGATATGAAGAAATTTTTAGACCTAGAAGATGTTTTTTTGCAGTGATTTCAAAAAAATTATGTGTGATTCTGTTGTGGGGAAAGACTCACAATGAAATTCATTCTTCATTTAAGAGCTTCATGTTGCTTGAAATTCAATCCTCTATAAAGAGAGGTGGTAACTTTGTCAAAATAACCTATTGAAGATGTGAAGAAATTTTTAGATCTAAACTATTTCCAATCAAGAAGAAAAATCTACAACAACTAGAATATATCCAAGTATTCTTCATATTTTGGTTTTCATGAAGCATACATTTTGTGTATGAAAACCACATTTAAAAGTCATGAAAAATTTGGTTCCCTATGGAGTGAATAAGCACTAAGAGAGGGAATAGTAGTGATTGATCTGCATAATTCTATATTAATAGATTGCAAAATCCATTACAATGTGATGTATAATTATTCTTGAGGAGATTCATTTAAAAGGTCTTAAAAAAATCAAATCTATATTCTAAAAACTTAAGATTATGTTATAAAAATACATCCAAAAGTATCCTTTGAAAATGTAATGTTGATAAGAAAAAAAATGTAAAGGCATAAGACAACATATCATCAATATATGCATCTTTGTACACTTCCTTGTGCAATCATGATTTGTAATCCACTCCAGTTAGGTTATAAGAGGAGTTTCAACTTTGAAAGATATAGAGCCATTAATTTCAGTGGAATTAATGGTTACTCAAATGTTATTCCACCTAGAATTAGAGATAAGTTACCAAGGTACAGTGGTAGAAAATGTGAATCAGCAAGTAAGCATCTGCAAGAATTCAAAAAATTAATAGATGACTATGAAGTTGATCAGGAGGATATAATTATGAGACTAATTTTGTAATCTTTGAAAGGAGATGTAAGAGACTGGTTCTCTGATTTACCAGATTACTCTATTTATTTTTAGAGTGAATTCAAAGAAGTATTCATAGAGAAACTTGGTAAAACAATCAATCCTAGTTCTATGCTAAATAAATTTATGAACATTGATAAAGACAAGGATGAGTTGGTTCTAGCATTTAACCAAAGATTTGCTAGAACATTGAGGGATATTCCTGAGCTCTTGAGATTAAGTGATGCAGTATGTTTGGTTGTTTATTTGGGATCTTTTGATAGTAATATGAGCTATTTAATAAGAGATAAGGATGCTAAAAAATTGCATCAAGCCTATGGTATAGCCATGAATATTGAAAACAACCGAAAATATGGAATGCACAAAAGTCATTTGAATACAAGTGTTTACATCCCTAAGACACGACATATCGATGAATGGTGTAAGTTAGAAATTGAAAATGAATTTCAAATCACTTACACCCCTATTTTCATAGCTTGCACATCATTCCATAATGTTGATAATGTAGAGCCCAAAAAAAATTGTCAAGAAGTTGCATGTATTTGTGATCCTATAATCTCTATTCAATCCCTCTCCTACATAAGAATACATCAAGAAGAATCATAATATGATATTTATGCAAGGTTTACAAGTACTCTGTCTCCAATTCCAAAATGCCACAAACCTTACAATTTAGAGTGCATTGAGGTTATGTGCAGGATTATGATGGGCCAAAAAGTGGCGATATGATGGTTATGTGTAAGGTATGTGGCTGATGTATTTTTTTTAACCCAAAATTGATGAAACCAAAAAGCTTTTTAAAGGAGATTCTGAGCTTTCCACCAATATAAATTATGCTTTACTTTGAATTTTATAAATAATTATTATTCATTTTCTATTTGAATTATGACTAAAGTCTTGATTGATAGGCTAATTGAAAAACATCTATAGCTTTCAAACAATATCACATTTTGTGAATCTAAAACATGTGTCACATTCTATGCTTCGCATACAATAGGATTTAAAAGAAAATGAATTTCATGAAGTTTTGACCAATTTAAGGTGGTAAGACATACGAGTTTTTTATATTTTTAAAAGTTGTAATAAAAATTCATAATTAATTATTTTCTTGGAAAAAAATTACAAAAAAAATGCATCACATAGGGACATGAGTCCTCTACTTATATCTAAAATATTATAAAAAAATATTATCATTTTATCGTGGTTAGGGTGGTTAGACAGACACCTACTTCTTATTTTTTCCCTGAAATTTAAGTACTACAACATTGAAATTTCAAATTTTTACCAAATAGATTTTTTTTTTATAAATAAACCTAGTAGTTTAGAAACTACATTCAATTTGCTATAGATTCTATTCTTACATATTTTTGAAATTGTATAGATAACTTATTCAAATATTTATGTCAAGTTACCTAACTCTGATCTTTCTGAATTTTTTGCCACTTAAGGGCCTTTTTTTTCCATGATGATCTTGCACATACCCTTGATTTGTTTTATGGATCTTATGAAAAAGGTTTAAGTGCTCTTCCAAAAGAGTTGAAACCTATTGAGCTTGACCAAGTGTGTGATTATTTTTCCCTATTTAAGAAAATTAGAAATGATCACCAAGAAACTATGATGTTTTCAACTTGTGATGATAATGATTTTGTAGCACCACATATGTTAGGAAGTGTGATAACACATAAGGAAGAAGAGAGTAGAGCCAAGATTGAAAAAACATGCCTCAATGAAGGAAATGAAATAATTAGTTCCAATTCTTTTGAATATTCCATTACCTATGAACCTATGGAAGACATAAGACTGAGCATCCAGTCCGATAATTTTGAACACAGTTGCAATACAGACAAGTCCTCTTGTTGTAATAGTGATTCTAGTAATAATCATGATCACTCATCTGATATTCATATCTTTCCCCATAAAAAAGAGATTGAATTATTTTCTACAAATACAAAATATGATGATAATAGTGGAAACATGTGTATTCTTAAGAAGGAAAAAAATTCTTCCTGTGAAGAGTTTTCAGAGTATGAGTAAAAAATATTAAGTATAGAATATGCGAATGAAGTTGAAAATTTATCTATATGCTTTTCTAGTGATTGTAATGATTTTGAAAACTGTAATGATATGGAATATTTAGATCTTCATGATAATGAGCTTGAAACATTTATGCCAAATATGAGTATAATATAAAATCCCTTGTTCGATGAGCCTCCATCTCCACTAGAAGTGAGAAATGATGATCCTTATTGGTGCAGAGATAATCCACTTTTTGTTGAGAATTTTGGTGATGTATCTGACTAATGGTTAGAGTATGGCCTTAAGAAAATAGAGCAACACATTGATGAGCTCCTAGAGGGTAGTGCCTATGAATGTTTTATATTTAATACAAATGTTGTAGACAAGGTTGAGTGTCATGATGACAACTACTTGGGAGAATATGAACACTTTCAGTTCCCTATTCAACAGGAAGGTATTTTGATAGAACATGACAATGAGATGAATAAGAAGGAATATTATTTTTAGTATGAATATGTTTTATATGATAAAAATAACATATGTTTGTCATATAATTCTCAGTTTATGGTTGATTATACAATGCAAAATGATAGAGATTACATTAGAAATGATATGGTAATAAAATTTGTAAGATATGTTAATGGAAATGTTTGTAAACAAATAGCTTTTAAGGGTAACTACATATTTCTGCTTGAAAAGGAAAAAATATACATGTTGTAGTGGTATGGAAAACGTATATGTAGATGGAGGAAAGTAAGCTCTTTTAATAGATTAGTTTTTGACAGAGGGAAGAATTAGTTCTAAAATTAGTGGCCTAGAGCCACCAAGAAAATTGAAGTATGATTAAATTGCAGGGTGCATACAAAATTTTGCACCTCAAGAGAAGGCTTCAAACAAAATGGAGGTTGGATCTCTTGCTTTGGATTTTTGGCCTATGTAAAAAATGTATATATCTTTTTGGTTGTTTGGTTGTTATGGTTTTTGTCTTCTGAGCTTGGTCTGCTTCACCCATGATTCTGGGGTCTCACCATTCCTACAAGATCCATGTGTCCTACACTGGAGCCACTGATGGAACCCCTCAAAATATTCTTGGTTCCATTTTAAAATTTTGCATCATTTGGCTTGGACTCTCATTTTTGGCTTAGGGTTGTTCCTTATAACTATTTTAAGGTTTTTGTGCTACTTAAATCCCTCACAATTAACCTATGAATTTAGAAAACCCTCAGTAATTATATTTTAACGTTGAACTAATATTCCTGGTCCTCGGTTATCTAAGTTGTCAATTATGCCATTGATATCGTTGCTTTCACCAGCCCCTGAAGTCTAGGTTTTCAGTCACCTTAGTTCCTTTTCAGCGTCAAATTTTCCTTTGGTTGGGATTAATTTTCCTTTTAAAATGACTTAAGTGTTAAGTCCCCATTCCTAAGGATCAAGTTCCCATTGGCCTAGAGATTCCCTCCCTTTTTAAAACTAACTTTTTGCAGCATGTGCAGAATTAGGTTTTCATGTTGGTCGTCCAATCGACAAGAATTAATCACCACCACTCTCTGTGCCCCCATGCTCATTTATTCCTTATTATTTTATTCACAAGGGATGGTAGGCTTCTTCCACACATTTGGTAATTTGGTGGGCCCATTCTCCTTGATAAAGATAGTTGGTTCCACAAAGAAGAAGATCAATGACAGTTGTCAAGTGGCGTGACCACATCTTGACCACTCCTCGCACACTCGTGTTCATTTATTTCACATTATTTTAAACACACGGGCTAGTGGGTGATGGTCGTGTGTCACATCTGAAGGTAGGACCAATGTTTCTAAAATTCCAATGAAAATAGCTTCGACAAGGATCAACAATGGAAATCACGACATGTGTTCTCAGTGGGACTATTCCTCACACACCTATTTGTTTTGTGCATTAAGGAAAGATAGTCACACAGGCTAGCGGGCAAAGAAACATTAGTCACTTTTGTGGGACCAAGTAGGTTTTGTATATGGTGATTACTTCATAAAGAAGGGAGATCAACGGTTGATGGTAGGTGATGTGGGTCGATCTTGACCACTCCCTAGCATCCCGTGAGGGGCCCACTTGTGTCCTATGTTTTTCAATGGGAAAGTGGGAAAGTACCATGTGGAAATTCTAAAAGGTTCTGATGGACTTTAGTGGATTTAAAATGATGCTAAATTTGGTCGAGATCATATTATAATGAAAATGGAAATACTTCCATGATTATTCTTTTGAGCACATGTTTGGGAGCTCGACCGTAAATTTTGAAAATGATTGGTATGTGTGGGAAGGTGATAATTAAGCAAGGAAGGGTACAAACCAATACTCTGAGATCAAATGAAGACTATTCCCCATTACTTTTCTCTAAATAAATACAAGTGTATTAACTCCCACAAGTGAGCGGGTAACCATGGCAGAAAAAGTTTTAAATTAATGATGAGTATGTGGTTGAAATATGTGTACAGAGTGGATGTATATTTATTTTGAGATTTTCTAATTGGAAAAAGGAATTAATAGTGTGCAATTAAGCTTTATCACAACTAGTTACATCGGTGATATCTGTCCATCAATTTAGTTTTAAAACACGATCAATGGTTGAGATTTTAAAAGATCAAAGCATGTTGCTATCAGCCAGTGTGCATAATATTTCCTTGAGTATTAATGGCTGGCACACTTGTATGGATTGATATAATGGGGAATGATGGCCATTTTTTTCATTTAGAATTTGCATTTGAAGATTGACAGTTGAGTTTTAGTCTGAGAGTAGAATTGGTGAGGGTATTCTGAGTCTTCTTATCCTAGTTCTTGAGAAGATGAGCAAGTTAGGAGAGTTTGTTAAGCTAGTCCGTAGGTCCAAGAGATTGAGTTTGCTGGAATCTAAGGAAAATGCTCCTGAAGATGAAATTGAGACAAAGGGAGCTCCTGAGAAACCAAAGGGTAGAAGGGCACGTAGGAAAATCAAGAAATATGGTGTGAGGAGCAATTATTGTCTGAGAAGCCAGAAAATAAGGTAAAGAAGAAGTGCAAATACCATAAGGCCTATCTTGGAATTAAAAATTCTCCCATTGAGGTTTCTAATAGCCCTTCAAGTAGTGGAGCTGATACTGATTTGGAGGGTGATTATTATCCCCTCTTCCTAGTACCTTCTAAATAATTCGATGAGGAAGTGGTGACGGTTCCTCTAGTTCAACCACAAACAAGACGTGGGTGAGTATCCTCTAAGGGGGATGACTCTACCCCATTGTTTTTTTAATGATACCATTGCCACCTTGTCAGGATTGTCATATTCAACATCCATGTGATTTCTTGTTTCTAGCACTAATGTTGAATTTTTTAGGTTGGTATGTTGGAGAGGTGCCAAACTTCCTAACTTTGGTGGCATGTATGATTTTTCTATGTGGTATACAATTTTTTACTCAAACTACGAGTGGATAATCTTCTTTGCTCAACAAGGTCCAAGATTCAATGTTGTTGCAACAAAATTTTCCTTTTGGGAAGCTCGCCTGTCTTCATTAAAGGAATGTGGAGTTTGGTCTTTTACTCTTCCATTTTTCTAAATTATTACATGTAACTGAATAAGGAGTGTCTCAAATTCTAGTGCAAATGATCTTCAAATGAAATAAAATGTAAATCTAATTGGTCCTGATGCTTGTTGCTCCCTTGTTCTATAAAAGAAGATTTCAGGGCTCATTACATGGGTTGGATTTTTGGTCTAAACAAGCTAAAGGTTGAAAGCTAAGTTCACAAAAGAAATTTTGTAAATAATATGGATGAATAGAATAGTAGATTTTCTTGGGTGTAAGTCCTATATGTAACAGTCTTAAATTGGTTTTATAGAAGCTACATATATTGAAACAAATATTAGTTCAAGAAAAAATACTCTCCTATGTATATTTCTTACAAGTTATAAATAAAAATATTAATGTCATTCTCATTTGTCTTCAGTTGTTCTCATGTATGTATGATTCTATATTAGCTTTAACTCTAAGAGTTGATCAAATTATCAAAGTGGGTTATGGGTTTGTGGGGAATTAAATAGGATTTGATAAGAAATTATTGTTTCAGGCATTGTGAGTTTTCATAGTGCAAAGTATTATGAGAATAGTCCACCAATTTCTAAATTAATTGGATTATATATTACTGGTTCTTACATATTTTATTTTGTTGTCCCAATTGATGAAGCACTGATCTATTTGTTAGATAACCTTGCATAAAAAGAGCTACTAGCATATATGACTATAGATTTTAAAACTAGAAGAATATTCAATTAAAAATATTTCCAATTATGATGTATGGGTGTGGACTACCCCTATTTGCTAGCAAATAGGTAATCATCTGCTAAAAGGTCTTCCAAACCTTCAGTGAAGTACATTATTTGCTATATATAGGAATAAATTTGTGTATACATGTGTTATCAACACCTAATTTGAACACAATAGGGAATACCCTCCCAGGCCTCATAGAGCCTAAAGAGTAGGAGTAAAGACCTAAGAATCCTTTACTCATTGTGTTGGCCTATAACCTTGAATTTTCTTAACCATAAGGGTTGGCTACCCTTTAGATAAATTCATGGTTTTGCAAGAAAAACCACCAACATATTGCAGATTAAATTGCAACTGAGGATAAAATGCTACCTTCTATTGTAGAGGACCCCCCCTCCACCTCTACATGAGGCAACTATCTATCAATATTTTTTCTTAAAATAAATATGGGTCGTTATTTTTGCAGCACTAAACCAATGGATCACGACCCCCCTTAAGGGCCATAGCTCCCATGGCCACATGCGCTTTTGGAGAGGGAGTCAGAATTACCATGACCCCTTCCCTTTAATTTTTTTTTTTCATTTTATATTTTCTTAATACTATATTTTAAACTTTATTCATTTTGCTATTAATTAAATTTATTACACACATATATGCTATTTTTAATATGGTTTAAATAATAGTTAAATATATGTTATCGATATCATTTATTTCAAAATTTAAATAAAAAAATATTATATTTAAATATTTACTTTTATATATAATATACATAATATATATATATATAAAATATTGTTTAAATTATATTCATTTTCTAGGTAAATTAGGAATTAAGACTATGGTATTTAGAAAGTTTCCTTTCTACAATTTTATCATCTTGAAAGAAATATCAATACAATCTTTCTCTGTACAATAGTTTTCTTGTGTTTATTATCATACACATATAATTGTTGTTCATCCTTTGTAATCAATCTCTACTAAGTTTAAACTTGACCATTTTGAAAAAATATTGCAAGGAATTAAATGAAAAAATGAATTTATTATTTTTGTAAACTTATCTACCAACAAGTAATACATTTTAGAAAACTCTTTGCAACTCTTTTATATATTTTATTCAATCAATTTATGATGTTATTAAGATTCATATTTTAGGCATCCACCAACATAGTCCTTTGCCTTCATCTATAGTATTGAGAAGGTAAAACAACAAGAAAACAAGTGTTAATGGACTTTCCATCCAACCATAGGGTTGATGCACAACCCACCCCTGAGGTAGGGTCAGGGTATGTGCAGGATCATGATGGACCAAAAAGTGGAGATATGATGGGTATGTGTAGGTTATGTGGTTGATGACTTTTTTTTACCCAAAAAGGATGAAACGAAAAGGGTTTTTAAAGGAGATTCTCAGATTTCCACCAATATAAATTATACTTTACTTTCAATTTAATAAATAATTATTATCCATTTTCTATTTGAATTACAACTAAAGTTCTAATTGATAGGTTGATTGAAAAGCATATATAGCTTTCAAACATTATCACATTTTTTGAATCAAGCTGTGTCACATTCTATGATTCACATACTATAGGATTAAAAAAAAACTCATGAAGTTTTGGCCAAGTTATGGTGGTTAGACATGAGTTTTTATATTTTTTAAAATTTGTAATAAAAAATCATAATTAATTATTTACATCGAAAAAAAATTATAAAAAATATGTATCACATTGGAGCATGAGTCCTCTACTTATATATAAAATCTTATAAAAAAATATTATCATTTTATTGTGGTTAGGGTGGTGAGAGACACCTACTTCTTATTTTTTCCCTAAAATTTAAGTACTACATTAAAATTTCAAATTTTCACCAAATAGATTTATTTTTTTTTAAAATAAACCTAGTAGTTTAGAAACTACATTCAATTTTCTAGAGATTCTATTGTTACATATTTTTAAATAATATAGATAACTAATTCAAATTTTTACGTCAAGTTACCTAACTCTGATTTTTCTAATTTTTCCTTAAGGCTCTATTTTTTCCATGATGATCCCGCATACCTGTCACATATCTCCTCCAACAATTATTTTCTGAATTTCGTTAAAACTGCTAACCTTTGTACATTGAAATTATTTACATTATTTTCCTTATACAATGAAATGGTGATTTGTGTATAACCTAGAAACAAGGTGCAAACTCAATTCCTAAGACAAAACAACACATGTAATTTATAACAAATATGTCAAGGGTACAATATTGAATTTCACATATAATTCACAAGCAAGATCATCATCCCAAACCTTCCTTTACACATCAAACAAATATATAACAAAAGAAAAAGGTAGACCTTACCATAAAATTTTCTATCCAAATTGTGGGAGAATCTCTCTCCAAACCCTCTCTTCCATTATTAAATCTTCCTCTATCATTCTTCTCTTTCTCCACCTAGAATTTCCCTCTCCTAAGTGAAAAAACCTCCGAGTAAAAACAAGAACCAACCGAGAGGGAAAATACCCTTTTGCACTAAAGGAGAAAGAATAAATAGAAGGAGAAAAGAAACTATCTTTCTATAACCACCAGGTGATCCCACAATAGTGGTTTACATTTTTTGGCCAACCGGACACTAAAATATTTTTGTAACTAAATCTTCACTTTTAGACACCTATAGCGACTAAACCGTGAGGAATTTGAAGATGATGCAAACTAGAGTTTTATGAAATTTTGTCTATAGATTCTAAATATATTTTTTTCAAAATTTTTGGAATCATATTGCACTTCTTTTTCCATCTCCCTTGAAAATAATTTTTTTTCAGAAAACAACATTTTTAAAAGTGATGCTCACCATATAACGCATAAATTTTCTTCCATGAAGGATAAAATTCTAATTCTTTCAAATTTAGATTTGTAACTCTGGTATCTAGTGCTTCCACTTAGTTAGATAGTTTTTTATTGAATATTTTTTCTTTAATCAAGTTTCAAAGTCAAACAAATTATAATTCAGACATAGCGCGACCATAATGCGTAACTTTTTTTGTATGTATCAAAATTCACTTTTTTTCTCTTTGTTGGATCTAGGAATTCAATATCTAGCGCACTCATATTTTTCATAATTTTTTTTTGATAATCTGCTATTTTTCCATATGTGAAGAACAAAGAGCTTGATTTTCAGTGAAAAACTTACATTCACGAGAAATAAAAAATAAATATAATAATAAAATAAAATTTATTTAAAATTAAACTTTTTGGGAAGCTTATAATTAGGATTACATACTTACAAAAAATAAATTTTAAATGAATTCATTTCATCCCCCAAAAGGTAAATCAAAAGTGGGTTTCTATCAACATTTTGATAGGTGTAAAGGAGACTCCGTTATAGGTATGGTTTAAAACTAGTAGGGTTCTATCCAAGGGGTTTGATTAAAGGTAGTTTGATCAAACCTTCTTCAATTTGAATGCTTTAAATGGAACTTTTAAGGCTTAAATCATTATATTTTCTAAAAATATGTGATTTCAGCAAAAATCTTTCCTCGAAATTGTAAACTGTGGGATCACCCCACCTAAACTACCCAACAAGCTCTAATTTTTGTCACTTTTCAAAAGTCAAAAAGTAGAGGGTTTTAAATTCCATTTAAAGAGTTTTATAATAAAATCTAACCCTTAAACTATAGGTCATACACCTATGAACCTTTTGAAACCATAAAAATGAAATGTAAACCTTATAAAGGTATTTATAAATCACAAAATAATAAAATACACTCAAGAAAATTAAAAGACAAATAAATACAATTTCAAATTAATACAAAATTTGTTAAACAAATTACAACACAAAATTTCACAATATGAAGCACTAGGCATTAGTACTCCCTATGGGACAAGGTTGATATTTAGCAACGATTAAAGAATGGAAGTAGCTATGTGACCCCAACCACCATTGGAAAAATTCACATGTTTCGTTCACAATAAGTGTCAATATTTGCATAAATAGGAATAGCCAAAGAAACTATCATATTTAACATAACATTTCAAAATTAACAAGAATATTAAAAATCCAATCTAATAATCATCACAAGTAAATATTATAATCTCCACAAAGTCCACTTAAGTAATACCAAATGAAATCAAATAATAACTAATTATACAACATATCATCTAGTAATAATCACAATATCACTACCTATATCAGTAACCAACTAAAATTAATCTTATAATAAATAAGCTATCACCAATGAACATTTTCAACTCTTTAATTCTCATCTCGATCAACAACTACTTACATTCTAAATGAAAGGAACCCATCTAGTTATCAAAAATAGATCAAGAAAACATTAGTTAGCTAAAATATGTTAGTTAACCCTATCCAATAACAACCAAGCATGAACACATTTTTATGTATATCAAAAATGATCATTCATAAATATCCTATAACACATAAAAATATCCAATATAATTCATGGTAAGATACATTAAATATAGAATTTAACATATGTTAATTCTCAGATAATTTCCAATGGTATGAGCATGCGAGACTTCAAACTAAAATACATGATAACATCAAAGACACATTGAGTGAACATGATCACAACATGGAAGTGTCTCATAGTTTCCACCATCATAAACAAAGAGAAATTATGGGGGCATGCACCTACCCTCAAATTTCATTCTCCTTAGAAGGATTTGACTAACGCATTTGTTTGTATGTGCAGGATGGTTTTGAACATCTAACAAAAATGATTTTGCAATATGTGGTTCATAATTTTATGGTTTATAGGTTCCTACTCTGGGGTCTTTTTTCTCATACTTGGTGAATTCTAGATATATCATTTATATTACCACTTTCAATATCCTTTTTATTTTATAATTTACTTTCAGCGCTTTAGCTTGTATATACACGTAGTGTCATTTGGCTACTAAACTGGAGGCTAAATAAAGCATCATAAATTGTAATCCCTTATGGTAAAGCTAAAATTTTATGCTCTACTTGGAACTTGCTTCAGTGACCACTCCATTGATGCATTTTAAACATACCTTTAGCTTTGACCTTTCTTATAAACCTAGGAGAATGTGTTAGTGCAACCCTAGACAATGCTTTGTTGATCTCATTTCACCAAACTAACCTCAACAAGTGGTTGTATTTTGAATAAGTCCTAATTTAAGTACACCCTAAACTTTCAAATCAAATTTGAATGTGTGAAAAAGTGGTGGTCTAAGAAACTAGTGCCCTAGTCCAAGTATTTTTCTGCAAAAGGCTGACTTACTATTTTATTGATCTCTAATTTCAGAGATGTGAATTCAAACCTGAGACTTGGTGGTAAATTAATTCTAAAATTTAAAATTAAATGAGTCAACCTACATTTGAGTTTATTTCTATGTTCCACTATATAAACATGAATTATTATCTCAAATTAAACAAGGGATGTAATTTATACTAAAGAGCTCTACCAAAATGCATCAATTATTATAGATTTACAAAGTGAAATTGAGGGATTATTCATGTTATCACAATAACTTACCAGCTATCATGGAATCTATTTTGAAGATACCTTTGGATTCTTTCAAGCACCTAATGACTTGTTTTCATCTATGTGTTCTTGTATTTAGACTTTGATCTACTTGTTGTCGTAAGTGAGGGATTAATGCAATTAGATTTTCCCTAGGGTATTTCAATTTCTCTTATGTTGATCTTGCTCATGTCATTTTGGAAACCTTCTCTAACACATTTGAGTAGATTTTTTCTCATTATAGCTCATTATAACCTTAGACACACTTAAGGTTAAGAGAACACACATTTTAGCAATTGATCAATTAGCTATTTGTAGAGGTAGAAATACCAAAATAAGGGTTTGACCAAGGAAAATCTTATATAGCCACCCATTTTCCCCTTTTTGTTGTGATTTTGTAGTTTTAGATATGAGGAAAGAAAGTTACATAGTAGAAGAATAGAGTGAAAATATGTATGTTCTAGGGTAAAAAGTTACAAAGTAGAATAAATCCTTCTTAGTAAAGGGTGTCACGACCTTGACCTTTTGATTCAACTTCAAATTTACATTACAGATGCACAAAGTTCTACCCTTCTCATATTTGTCTTCAATCTATAAATTTTTTGTTTTGGCTGTGTGGAAATATTGCATTTTTAGATTAGGTTACATAGTTAAATAGATCAATTAATTAACATTAGATCCAATCAATTTTCAAAGGAACAAAAAAACTAGGTCTAGGAAAAATTGACTCTCTTTCTAGGTTGTCAACTAATATCATTATCTTATTTCCTTGGCTTATAATGTTAATGTGAAGAAAGATTGATCATAGTAATTTATTCATTAGGTCTAGGATATATTTTTCCACATCACACTTTCGTTAATTGATAGTGAATGGGAAATATTATTTATGCATTGCAATATAAAACATTAGGCTAATGATGATAGATTTGATAAACATGTACATGAAAATTTGGATACAATAACTTATGATTTTCAATATTTTTTAAATTTGTGTGATTGGATATAGTGTTACCATAATTAAACAAGAAGGTACATGAACAAAATTATATCATGTAATAGAATATGGTAAGTGATTATGAGATAACAATCATTTTGTTTAAGACATCTATCTACAAAGGAAGAAGGTATAAAACACTAGTGGAGGCCATGTGAGATTGCACAAATGTTGTAGATAAGTTTAACATAAAAGATAACATATTATGAAATCTTTGTCTTGAGATTTTACTAGGGATTCACTATGCAAGTTTATGCCATATCACATGCTTTAATAGGCTACTAAATAATCCCTCTATTTCCATTTCTACCTCTTAATATTTTATTATTAATGCCCCTACAAATATAATTCCAATTCAAAATTATTTTTTTATTTAAACATAGACTTGAAATACCCATTTTTTAATGACATTCTTATTTCTACCTTTGTTTTATGGTTCAATGTCTAATTCTTTTTTTATTTGATGTAGTTAAGACTTAATATCTAAAAGCACTTATATTACTGCTATAATAAGAACACTCATTGTCCTTCCAACTTTAAATATAATATGATGTGGGTGGTGACTTTTAAAAAAATATAAAAGTGTATATTGATATGGGGTAAGTGGAATATATATCCTAACAAGCTGCCCTCTGACTAGACCTTTCACTTTTACACAACTATTTAGGATAAAGATTTAATATATGATTAATAGCACTCTGAAATGGAGCTTAAGTGCAAACACTAGAAAGCTTCCCCACTTTTGTAAGGCAGTGCGAGAAGACTCGTTCACCACTTTGTTATTGAAATATCGATGCACTCCACTCCGTGAATGAAGTACACATATTTCTAACACTGATGATGATGGACCACCCTACACTTTATTCTCCGACTGGCTGGAAAAATCAAAACACTTTTTGAGCATTAGACGGGACTGAGGAAATCCTCCGAATAGAAGACCAAACTCATTGAACACGTCCGCCTCATCTTCACCTGTCTCTCATTCCCAAATATTTGCACACCACACGGCACTGAAGAAATCTTAATCGACCTGGCTGCATATATTTGATTGTTAATTGTGCAATGATTTTTTTAGAAAAAAAAGCAATGATAATCATGATTTTAAAGACTTACTATAGTTTGATTTATATATATAATTATTTTGGTTTTTTTTAATTTGTTTGGAGAAAAGCTCATAATTTCAATATAATTAAAAGTAATTATTTTTTATATTTATTAGGTGTAATTGTAAAAGATTTATTTGTAATATGATTTCTCAATATAAATCATCTAGTAAGAGTTAAAATGTTGTAATTTATATATAATGTTGATGGAGAAATTTTATCTTGTGGTTCAATTTATAAGTTTCAATATGAAGCATAAATGAATCTTTATTTCATAAGTATCTTAAACCTAAACTTGATTTAATTATTTATTCTTAAAAACTATGCAAAAATTTATGTCAAAATTTAGATTCAAACACTTAGGTTGTTGACTCTACCGTCTTTTTTTCTAACTTTATTTGTACTCATTAGAACAATCTTTGTTGTCCTAACAAAACCACATCCATTTCTTTCTCATTTGAAATTCATAATAATGGATATCACATGGCTCTCTATCTTTTACCCACTATTTTGCATAAACACACCTAAAATACTTGTGTTGATCCTAGATAATAACTCAATATTTGCACTAAGGAAAAAGGGTAGGAAACAAACCCAATATGCTCATTTGGGGTTTATATAGAAAAATAAAAATATTGAAATACTTAAAAGTTCCATAGGATCCATTTATCTCGCCTTACCCCTTAGTGAGCATGAAGATTTGGTCCACTTAAACATCATTCCTAATTTTTACCATTTCTAAATTATTCTTTGTCATCCTTGGGTCATCCAATTGGGCACTATCTTTCCCATTTACATTATTGTATTAATTTTTATATCAAGGAATGGTGGTTGTGCTATTTATCATGACTTTAGCCAACCTCTTTGAATCCATAAATGTTACCATAGTACATTCATTACACTCCAACCAAAACTCCTATGAAATCAACTAATGTTTCCTATAACCTATTTATAAAGGACGTAAAGAAAAAAAATAAATCAAAGAAGCCTTATTCCAATTTCTAAAAATCTACAATTCTAATGATTCTCTTCCTCTCAACCCAACAACCACTCATCCTTATATTAAGTATTCAATAATTCATGGAATCCTCTATATTTTCCTCCATTTTTTCCTCTTAGACCCATTGTCAAAATTAATCCCTCTATTCCACTAAAAATCCAAATTCTCACATAGCATAAATATCCTCAACCAAAAATTAAAATTGATCTTAAAACTACAACTCTTCCTCTCCCATTCCCTTGAATAATTAAACTCACTCTCCATTAAAAAAAAACCCACCCAATCTCAATCTCCTAACCATAAATATCAACCTTATTTAACTACTCTTACACTTATTTTTTCCACAATCATCATTATTCAAAACCAAAACGAGTCCAAGCCTAGAAGCATGTATGGGTTCTAAATCCAAAATGAATAATTGTCCTCTTTCAACATTATTTTCCTTGAACTTTCATATCTATTGCAAGCTTACCACCTCTTGAGATGAATCTTTGATAAATCATTTTGGAACATTTCATTTGGATTATTTTAAAGAATATTATCTCCTTGAAGTAAAATAATACACTAAGCTCATAAATTTTTTATTTTTTCTTATGTGGAGATCAATGTATTTATGTTCATCCTTTTAGTATGTTTATCTACATGAACAATGAAAATACAACTTTGTTAGTGTAGTTTAAATTTATGGTTTATGGATGCAATCTAATTACTAATTTAACCTTTCCCATGTTACACTTATTCTACTTGGTTTTTTCTGATGATTTGGGATGATCCAAAATTATTAGAGTTCCTTTAACACACCCTTATTATGTTGATGAAAAATGCAAGTCCTCTTGATTTTTGGTATTAAATTAACTCATATATTTTTACTTTTATGGTTGTGTTTTATTCTCATGAATTGACGATGATATAAATTATTAGGCTTCTTTTAATTCAATCTAATAATGAATTGATATAAAACTATCTTTTGTTGTGTAGTTCCTAAATTTCTGTATGTTGTCTCTCCTTGCCATGTCCATTTTTTCCACACATAAACATATCACAAAAACCCATAATTTTTTTTTATGGAAAACATCACCAAATATCATTCTCAAGATGCTAATCTATCATACTCACTAAATAGTTTAATTTAACTAAATATTATTCTCAACAGGTTGAATATTTAAATCTTATTAAAAATCATATATTTCAATCATTTCATTTGAATAGAATTACATGTAAATAAAATATGCTACAATTCTTATTCACCAACAACTATATTGAAAAATTCAAGGGATTGAATAAAAATTAATTAAAAAACACTTAAATAAAATTTCCAAATTAAACTTATTGAAATAATTAAATAATTTTCTAATTATATTTAGTTCTATTTTCTACTAAAGAAAATTATAAATAATTTATTATTCTATCCATTAGAATAATTTAAAATCTAAATTATTTAATCTTAAAAACATAATAAAAAAAACTAAATACTTAGAAAACATTGTTACTAAATCCTCCTAAAGGTAAATTATTAAGAGGAATGTTGCAGAGTTGGGGTTTAAAACCTTCAACCATCACAAATAGATCAATTTTAGACAACTCTTCAATCACAAAACTTTCAACTTGCTATCCTACTCACCATGCATATTGATGAAATACAAATGATCATTACATCAAACAACTCAACAATGCATTATTTTGTTAAACCCTCATTTCACCAAGGGTTATGACAATATTTACTATGAAGAGACACACAAAAAGCCTCCATATCTTTCCCAAATGATCAAATAATTCAAATCCCTTTGTAGGAACCTTGTGTAGTAATAAGACTCTCACTAAGTTTGAGCCTTTTTGGATGACGCATTACAAATATATAGTTTTCTTAATGCTTTCTAGAAACCCTAGTTATATCATAGACCTACCCTCACCAAAATGTAATAACTCTTTCAAATCTTAATGAAATTAGATAAAACAAAAAGGAAACGAAACTAGACTCATTTATCCATTATTTCCCATCTTTTCAGACCATTACTTTACCGTACCAATCCATACCATGTGCTTCTTTCAGACTATTATAGGAAAAAATAGTCATTCAGGATAGCATGTACAAAAAATGCCATAACTCTTACAAATCTCAATAAAAAATGATGAGACCAATTGATAATGAAAGTGTATTCTCATCACTAACTTCTCCAACCATTTTCATATCATTATATGCAAGATACAATCTGTACAAACAAATAGAACATTCAACAACATGAGAAAAATTAAGAAATAATGCACAAAAACAAGGGTTTCTTCTTCTTCAAAATTTCCAACCATCTCCAACCCCAAAATTCGAGTTGGAATTCCATATTCATCATATTAAAAAGATTTCTAACTTCAAAACTAACTAATCAACTTCTACATGATCTTGACTCTTCATATTCCCATTCTTGCATTTTTGGAAATTTTCAATATGACAATTTTGCAAGAATTGACAACTTTTAACCATAATTGCTAAATGACCCAACTAAGAACTCCTGGGACATAAAATATACTCAAACATGTTCAAAATGGTCTAAATTACCTTATTCCAAGTGTATATCACCTAACTAACTCAAACTTCACAAATTGACCTCATGGAGGCTTAAACCTGACAAGGTGCGCTTGCACCAAGGAATAATTTATTTTTGAAAAAAAACTCATTTAAATTAATTCTTTAATTTTTACTATAATTCTATTAATTATTTTTTTTCTTATAAGAACATAGAATCCAAATATAATAAATTAACAAATTAATTGGTAGGAAGGTAATCTACTAGATTTTATTCTATTTTATTATTTAAACAATTATGAATTGAAATTTAGAATTTCTATATCATAGTGATTTAGAGGTAAATTTTCACAGAGAAATTCTTATAGTATTTATATTAGATGAGTTACTAATCTTAACAAAAGAAATTATTATTTGTTTAATTGTCTATTCTTTTAAGTTTCAATTCACCTTTATTTAAATTTTCATCCTAATTTAATTTTGTAAGTTGCAACTAGATTTGTGAGTACCTAAATATTAAAGGCTCAACCAAGCTCTAGCTTAATTAAATTAGAGGATAATATTAATATTAATTATTAAATTAAGACTAATGGGAACAACAACCATTCTCATCTATTGGATGAAAAACAATATTGTCTCTTGAATCTTAGGTAAAAATGAAAAGCCGTAATTTCAAAAACGATTATCATAAAGAGTTTCAAATTTGCTTATGGGATCTTATTTGAATGTTTTTAAATTTACACTAGAAGTACAAAGAAGAAGGAATGACATAAATCATACTTTTTTTGATAAACCTACTTTACTAAGATTTAAGATAATATTTCCTCCTTTTCCTCTTAAATTGTGTTTTCCTTTTTCAAGTTATGTTGAAATTTTTAGTGTAGGTTTTGTTGGTGTTTTCCTTTGTTTATTTGTATATTTCAATGAAATTTTATTATAGGTTTTTTGGAGAGGATAGGCACCAAGGATACTTTTTCTTTAATAGAGATCTAGGAATTTTAGTACAATACGTATTTTTTTATACAAATATATTTTATATACATATTTTTTTATATATATTCATAATGTGTATATGGCTTTCTATGCTTTAAATGAGGAAATATATTAAATAATATATGTTTGTGTGTGTTATATGTATGTATGTATGCATGTATATATGTATGTATGTGTATGTGTATATTCATCTATATATACACATATATGTATATATGTGTATATATATTTATACATATATGTATATATATATATACATACATGTATATATAGATAGATATATGTATATATGTGTATGTATATTCACACACAAATATATACATACATATATGCATGTGTGATGTGAGAAAAAGGGATCTAGGGTCTAAATCACACCTTCTCTAAACATTGTTCCCTTTTATTCCTTTATAGAAGGAATCAACGGGACTATCACGGGTTGAGGAAGCATACGATTCTTAGTTTTTTGCAAAAAAACTTTATTTTCATTAGGAGGGACAAATTTGATCTCTAAACGGGGCCTCATTAAATAGTCAACTTGTCCTTTATAGGATGGTAGAGTTAGAACCAAAACATGCATGCCAAAAGGTCAGGGAAGAATACTTGGTTTGGGTTGACATTCATTCACTACCTATAGATTAGGTAGAACAAGCATCATAGCCACTAGAGAATGAGGAGCCTAAGGAAAAATGTTATCGAGGGATAATTCGGCTATATTCTTAGCTTTAAAATTTTGATAAGATAAATACAAAATCCTCATGAGGTTTAGGAGGTTGGAATTGTTGTGGCCAAAACTAATCTATCAAAGAATTTCCACAACATGCTAGAGGTTTAAATCCACTATGGTAAATAGTATTTATTTATTCTTCAAATAGGAATTTAAGACATTTGTGAATAAACTATGGGACTGTATTCCTCAAGTGTAGCCATGGATGACCTAAAATCACATGAAATTTGTTTGACATTGGGATTTTGGTAATGAAATATCAAACTATTTAGGTACAACTTTCATTGGGAGAGTTATAAAACCAATCATAGGGTGAATAGAACCATCATGAGCCTTTAATAATGCTTCTAATTGTTCATAATAAACTTTATATATTTCATGCACATATAAGAATTCTTTTGTGATCACATTCACTACACACACAAGATCAATGAGTATTCCCCTTGTGGTTTTATCATTAATTCTATTGTTGATACGAAGATAATGACAAGTCCTAGTGCAAACTACCTCACATTTGTTGATCTATTTACACACTTAGGAAAACTTGCTCTGATACCACTTGATGAGGGCTACTATGTCCAACACTTACAAAAATACAACAATAGATAATTTCAACAGAGAAAATTCAAGATAGAAAACAACCCACTTTCAATTAATTTCAAAAAATGAAATTACCTAGATTTAGAAATTACAATGCTACAACCACATGGGCTTGATTCATTTCATCCAAATCAAATCTATAAAGAAAATCTATTATTCAGAGCTAGAATTTGCACTAATGGAGCCACCACCTATAACATCTACTCAAACCTTTATTTTACTCCAATAACTTCCTTAAAATGTTATGGAAAGTGTAACTTCCATTTTTTTTTGGCACTAAAATTCCACCTGTTAGATTTCTTGCCCAAGAAGATATTTTATTGAAATTCAGTTTTTTGTGGGATAGCTTCCCAGAGCAATAAATTTTGACTTGGTTGTCTGAATTTCTATTATAATATATCATTGGAAAGATCTCAAAAATATCTAAAACACCAAAATTATCTAAAGACCATTTATTCCATTTTTCTTTTTTGAATCTTTTAAGGTTTTCAAATTTGAAATTGAAGTTGTATTTGAGAAGTTTTTCAAGATAAAAACTTTAATATCTCCCAAATGGTAGTTGATATTGTGATGCTTCTTCTGTGATTAGATACATTTTTCAGTTCTTCTCCTTGGGGTAAATTTACAAGTCCATATGACTTTGTTTAGGCCAACTTACTAAAAATAGTATTAAATGATCATTTTTTACCTTTTTGACTCCTGACTACCTTACACCCCTTAAGTGCCATCATGGGACTAAAAAAACCTAAAGAAAATAAGAGAATTTTTTTTGAGTGATGCACAATTTCCTCTACATGACTAGATACTTTTGCATCACAAAGTAACAAGTTGTAGACATCTTGACAAATGTAGTTTCAAAGGATATATAAATTGAGTATCTTAGATAGAAGCTAGGGGTTGTTGCCCCTTCTTACTAGATGTATAATTGGTGCATCTATCCAAGGGGAGAAATTCAAGATTCATTTTTATCCTTGGATTAATGGTGGCTACCTATTAGGGTGAGTAGGTAGATGAATGTTGAGATTTACGCAAACAGGGGGAGCTTGTATGTTGTTGCAAGTTAAATTAAAGACCATCATTCCTTTGCACTTGATGCGAAAGGGGTTGATAAATTGCTAATATGGTTGGTGTTTCCATCAATGCCAAACAAGGAGATTTCTAAAAGTATGTTAGAAGTGTTGTCATCAATGTCAATTGAATGGAGATTATTGGTGATATTTTCCTTGTTGTCAGCAAAGTGGTTGTATGTGGATGGTTTCATATGTTGGAATTAGGATGTTGGTTTGAAAGAATTATGTATGATGTTTGATGTCATGAGTTGCTATAATAATTAGTTCTTATTTATCATGAATAAGTGAATGATTATGTGATGTTTTATTCACTATCTATTGATGTAAATTGTATAATCTCTTAAAATCAATGGATCAAGAAGTTTTTCTAAAAATATCTGGAAAATGCTCCGCATTCCTCTAGATTTGAAGATATGGTCTTGTGGTTTAAAAGATAGAAGAAATGGAATGTGAATTAGGTGTATTCCTATTTTTAGAACATAGAAGTCACCAAAGAATTTACCTAAGTTAGAAAAGTCAACGTTATATTGTCATAGTCATGGAAGGTTCAATGAGATTCTCTACATTTCTCTGTAGTTGCTATTATATCCTTACGATTTGGATGATGAGTTTAGCATGTATACCTATTCTCTCCCTTTGTTTTTTTGTTTTTGAGGTATACCACAAGTTGAGTTCTCAATATTCTATCTCAAGACTATGTTCTCTCATTTTGTAAGAGATAGTCATTCTATGCCTATTTGTTTGTGCTAGCCAAGGGGTATGTGCAGGATCATCATGGAAAAAATAGGCCCTTAAGTGGCAAAAAATTTAGAAAAATCAGAGTTAAGGGAACTTGACCAAAAAAATTGAATAAGTTATCTATATTATTTCAAAGATATGTAAGAATAGAATCTATAGAAAATTGAATTTAGTTTCTAAACTACTAGATTTGTTTAAAAAAATAATTTCGTTTGGTAAAAATTTGAAATTTCAATGCAATGGTACTTAAACTTTAGGGAAAAAATAAGAAGTAGGTATCTATCTAACCACCCTAAACACAATAAAATGATAATTTTTTATAATATTTTAAATATAAGTAGAGGACTCATGCCCCAATGTGATGCATATATTTTTGTAATTTTTTTTCAAGTAACTAATTAATTATGAATTTTTTATTACAATTTTTTTTAAAATATAAAAACTCGTATGTCTGACCACCTTAACTTGGTCAAAACTTCATGAAATTAAAATTTTCTTTTTTAATCCTATAGTATGTGAAGCATAGAATGTGATGCATGTTTTGGATTCAAAAATATGATATCATTTGAAAGCTATACATATTTTTCAATCAACCTATCAATTAGGATTTTAGTCATAGTTTGAATACAAAATAAATAATAATTACTTATTAACAAAGTAAAACATAATTTATATCGGTGGAAAGCTGAGAATCTCCTTTAAAAACCCTTTTTCGTTTCATCAATTTTGGGTAAAAAAATAGTCATCAACCACATACCCATCATGATCCTGTACATACCCCAAGCATTGTATGATATCCAAGAGAGAAAGGCATGGAAATTTTATTGAATATAATTTTATTCTTTTGATTCAATCTAAGTGACGCTAATTGGTCTCTACAATACTGCATGTGGTCTAGAGTAAATATTTGGATGGTTATGTGTTTGTTGGTTTGACTTGCTATAGTAAATTATTTTTGCCATGTTTGACTAGCATGTACTAGAATGAGATTGTATGTAGAGTTAAATAGTTCCTACTTATCTCCCATCTTGGATTGCATTGAATTTCTCTTTCCTATGGATGTTTTGAAGCTAATTCAATATGGTCATTGCATGTTTCATGTTTATATGTTTTGGTGACCCTAACAAGGAGAAACTTCTTGATGCTTTTAGAAGGTTTCAATGAAAGGTCAATTGTGTGATCAATATGTACATGTAATAAAATGGTGTTAAAACTAAATACCAAAGGCTATGCACTAAAGTAAGAGGAATGAGCTTGAATTTGCAGAGAAATATTTGATGTATGTTGAAGGAAATGAGCTAAATCATAATAGTATAAGTAAAGTGTTAAGCCAACACAAGTGCGTAAGTGAATGATAGAGGTATTGAGCTAATGGAAAAGGTATGTGTGAATGTTTTAGGTAGTGAGTAGAAGTTAGAAGTGCAAGTGCGAGTGCTTAATTTAGTGAGCTAGAGGCAGAAGAAGTGTTGTGGTGGTGGTTGATCAACTAATTCATCAAGTGTTTTATGATGAGGGTGCACCCTCTTTCTTTAAGTGTTATATTTTGAAGCGAGTTGTAAACTTCCTTGGTTGATGCCATAAAATTGTTGTAAATCTTGTTTATCTCTATGAGACTATATTTGGATAATAGCTCCAAGAAAATTTCTCAGTATTTTTTCCCTTGTTGGGTTTTCCATGTAAATTTGGTGTTGTGGTTGTGTGATATTTCCTTGAATGCTATATTTGGTTAAGATAGTTTTGATTGATAAGTTTTGAATTGGATTAATTTGAGGATATACTAATTCAACGCCCCCTTAGTATATCTATGTGTTCTAACAATATATATATATGTATATATGTATATATATACATATGTATATATATATATATATATATATACATATATATATATATATATATATACATATATATATATATATATATACATATATATATATGTATATATATATGTATATATGTATATATATATATGTATATATATATATATATATATATATATATATATATATATGTATGTATGTATGTATGCATGTGTATATTTATGTATGTATGTATGTATGTTTTAATAGATGGTCATAGAATTTAAGAAAATATCCTTAGTATAGTCTTTGATAGTTATTGTAGACATGTAAAATGTTTTGATTGATACTACGCATCTGATTCTAATCAACTAACACCATTTCTTCCTAAATCACTTCAAATTGATCTAATTGAATAATCAACATTATTTAATTAAAATTAGCAAATTCACCTATTAATCAAATAACTAAATTTATTGATTAATTCATCCTTCTTCTAACTAATTACTCATCTTACTTAATTAAATCAAATCATTTAATTAAATCCTCCCTTAATCCTCTAATTTGATTAAAAATCAATCAAATGAAATGTCACTTCTCCTAATTCACTCCAATTAATTAATTTTGGATTAATTAATCCTAAATCAGCTTTCTAATCATCATTATCAATTCCTCAAACTTTTAACACTTCAAAAGTTAAATCAACTCATGGTCAACTAACCAGGTTGCACATGAAAATAATTTCAATTAATTATTTAATTCATCTATTTTCCCTCAATAAGGCATATTCTGAGTAATATTCCTCTAAACCACCTCTCATTCAATTTCCCTCCAAAGGTTTTCAAAAATCTATCACATCCTCTTACATTTGCAATAAATTCTCTTACAACCTTTCAAATCCTCTTACATCCTCTCAAATATCATTCAATTCCTCTTACAAGAATTTCAAATTATCAACCAACAATATTTACTTCTCTTCCATCCTCCTCCACTCACATATTTCCCAAAATGTGCTCCACCATCATCCAACATAATTGTGACACTTGGCACATTCTCATTGGCTCTTACTTTATCCCACATTCTCCAATTTCCTCCATTATTCAACACTTGGCTTCTATAAATAGAGGCATCATTTTCACAATATGGATCCACAAAATTCATGCATTTCAATTATAGTCATTTGAATTCATAGTTTTCCATCATTTTCAAGCATCATAGCTAGATTATAGTAAATTTCATCTTTGAATCATCAACAAATCATCAAGCTTAACAAAGGGATTAGGAAAGGGATTCTTTCCACATCAAAGGAGCACCACTCCCCCTATGGGATGGAGGTTTAGCTAATTCAATTTGAGTTACATGTTATCTTTCATTATTTTATTGTTATTTTCATGCTTTCTCTTGAATTTGGCTAAAGAATTTCATATGGAGCATTAGATTTGATTTTCTAACATTTTTTACTCTTATTTGATGATCTCTTGTCAGTTTGTGCAAGTTTTGTGCTCACATTTTGGCACTAGGAGGGATGAGCAATCTAACATGTTCAATTTCACCTAATTTCTCTACTTTTTGCAAACACAAGAACGTGACGCCACCTTTTTGCAAATGTGATGCCTCAGAGTGCCACTTTTGACATACAACATCACATTCACTACATTGTGCCACATATGAATGCCTTTGTCATGAAACCTTTGATTCATCACCGCATTTACATTATGTGCTTTTTGTCTTAAATTATTGCCACAGAGCGTGGCTTTTGAAATAGCTCCACATTTGAATTCACTGGAGTGTTGCCTTGGCTTTTCAACATCGCATTTGACATTTAGAGAGTGTTGCATTTGCAATCCAACATCACATTTTCTAGAAATAGGGGAGGACCAAAATTTGAAGTCTTAAAAGCATTTTTTAATGCTCTTTGTGATAATCTTGGGCTTTAATTTTTGTAATTCAATTTCTAGGACCAACTAGATTTAATTTTAGGCTTAAAATTAATGTACAACTCAAGCTTTTTCAAGTTGGTTAAAATTGAACCTTGGAAACTTACTAGAATTTTTATTTTAGTAAAAAATTGAACAATCAACTTTCACACTCAAATTTGGTTCTATTATTGTTGATTAAAACGAATTTGTGTTTTCTTTGTTTTGTAATATTCTCTACAAACTCTTGTCATTCGAATGTGTATGCACTTCTCTTGCGCTTCACAATGATCTTGAGAACTAAAAGTATTTTAGTGACATTAGGTCAAGTCTAAAAGATTCCCTCCACATTTCAAATTTGGGTTTTAAAATTGAACAAATCTTACTAGTGTGAGAAAAGGAATAGTGTGTGTTCTCTCTTTGTTCACACAAACAAATATTTATCGAACTACAAATGTTCTTACTCGCTATTGTTCAACTTTAGAGGGGCCTGCCTAAGACCAATTCAAAGGCAAATCCAACCATTTTTTCACCCAGACTGGTATATAAATGGATGAGACTAAACTTCCAAGTTAAACACATTGCTTAGATCCAAAATCTTGAAGAAAAACATTCAACAAGGTCATCAAGTTTATAACCCTTTAGGAAGAGAAAATACCTTTGTAAAGTCCAAGTATTATTGCTTGTCCCTAGAGATTCTATCCTCGGAAGGCTTCTAAGTTCTTGGGCCTATATCTCAATTTGTTCTCCATAAAGTCAACATTAGGGAACTATTGCCTTGATTCTCTTGATTTCCACATAATGGACCTTGTGGGATGAAGAGAAATTGAGACATATACATTTAGTTGAAAAGATAAGCAAGAAAGTGTTTGTGGTAAAAAGAATCCATTAAGGAAAGATAAAAGAAAAATTGAACCCCACACATGTGTTTGTTCAAATGATTTCCCACAAGATCGAAGTCCCAAAACCAAAGTACATCAATCGTCAGAAACATCTTAGTCCAAGAAATCTCAAGAAATGTTAGCCTATGCTTTATCAATTTGGGGAAAGATTGGTCTATAACTTTTACAAACGTGCATCAAAGGACAACCCAAACTTGTGCTCATTTTATTATGTCAAAATCTAGCTCTTTTCCAATGTATTGAGTATCTCACTTAGGGTTGAAAAAGTTCTTAGAAGTATAGCATGTTCTTTAATACTGAGGTCTTGTAAACAAAAATCACTCTAGGTTCACCTAGGATCAAAATAAACACTTTCATCCATCCCAAAACATCAATCAAATCCCATCTCATAAACAACTCTTAGAATCTTTGAAAAAATGCTTCATGCTAGAATTTTGCAAAACCCTTCAAATCAAAATTAAAAACCATCTTGTTTGACTAAGTTTGTGTGGATGAATCCTTCTTCAAACACTTAGTTAAATTATCATCCTTGTGGAAAAGTTTATCCATAGAGAACATCCAACATCTTGGGGTTTATGAGTTCATTATCCAGAATCCAAATTAGAGTCCAAAACAAAATCCAAATCAAATCCAAAGTCAACAAATCCAAAATTCCTAAAGTCTAGTATCCCTCCAAGGTTTTCTAAGAGTTAAATAATTCACATCATCCATCTTTCATTTATCTCATCACCACCATTTGATCCTTAACATCTTAGATTTTTTTTTTGTACCTAAAGTTTACACCAACCTAAGGAGTTAAAGGTTTACCTCCTAGGTATGTGTAGGATCATGATGGGCCAAAAAGTGGCGACATGATGGGTATGTGTAGGGTATGTGGCTGACGTCTTTTTTTTAACCCAAAATTGATGAAACGAAAAAGGTTTTTAAAGGATATTCACAACGTTCCACCAATATAAATTTAAGTACTACTGCATTGAAATTTCAATTTTTTTCCAAATAGATTTATTTATTTTAAATAAACCTAGTAGTTTAGAAACTACATTCAATTTTCTATAGATTCTATTCTTACATATTTTTGAAATAAGATAGATAACTAATTCAATTTTTTACGTTGAGTTGCCTAACTCTAATTTTTCTAAAAATTTTGCCACTTAAGGGCATATTTTTTCCATGATGATCCTACACATACCCTACTAGCAAGATGAAAGTGACCATAGAGGATGTATGGCGAATCTTACAGATACCTGTTGTTGGGAAGTTGGTAGTTTATGATTCTACCAAGCAGGGTGGGATTGTTGCACTGCATTGAGTTTTCCAAGATGATACGATTTGTGGATACAAGATTCCATGGTGAGAGATGGTTGATGCCTATGTGACCTTGCCATTGATACTTGCTAGTTTCATTGGAGGGTTCCTTTGTCTTGATTGCATGTCAAAGGGACTATCAGTTGGGTAGGGTCAGGTTTTGGAGAGTATGATTGTCCATGGTACCAGATATGCCTGGGGTATGTGCATTTTTTCCCACCTGTACCACAATTTGCATCATGTGGTTTACCTCTAAGGGGTTGGTTTGTCTTTATGAGTTACATTACTTTAGGTGTGGGTGTGGGAGCATATTGCGGTCACTCGTCTAGTTTCAGTTAAACAACGACCTTCCCTGAGGCCATATGTTCATGCATATGCAGGTCTAGTTACTTAGCCTAGAATGGGTAAATTCAAGCATTAGAGGAGAGTTCTTGATGATGTTGAGTCAGTTACATGGAATACCTACCTTGGTTGTGAGCATTGGCTAGATGATGATATAGAGATGCCATACCTATGCCAGTCCATGTACTTGATTGGTAGGACATTTTCATTGAGAGTTTTTTGTTGAGGAGGGTGCTTATATAGTATGGCAGAGTATAGGGCATGCCCATGGTGTTGCACACATTATGCATGTTGTTAGATAGATGCCACCGAGTGGGGACCTTGCTCACCCTATGATGTTGCAGCAGGAGTATCAAAGTTTTCCACCATTGTTTGGGAGATGTATCCCGATATCGCCTAGGCTTTGATTATTGAGGAGTATGTCTAGTACCTCACGCTACATCCATTCCCTTGGATCTCTGTTCTAGATGAGATAGATTTGATAGTAGGTGACGGGGAGATGGCAGTTGCACACAGGCACTAATGGAGGAGGGATGAGGGAGATGAGGAGGATTCAGAGGATTCAGAGGATTTGGAGAGCACTAATGATGAGTAGGGAGATGGAGATGGAGATGGTGGAGGAGATGTGGGTGGAGTAGGAGATGAGGGTGGAGGAGGCCTAAAATTTGATGTTAGAGACTTCAAGATGCCTCATAAGAGGCGATTACTGGTAGCTACAATAGAGCAGCATGTGAGGATTGGAGTACCCTCCCAACAACAAACCAATTTCTAGCCTACAGGTGCAGGTACAGACACTACAGGGGTAACTGGTAAAGGCTCAGGGATTACTTTCCCAGACATAGACCCAGATACAGAGACAAGCTCAGGCTCATGCATAGGCTCTCTCACAGGTACATGCACAATTGACTGCTACACATGCACAAATAGCCTCCTTGACAGCTAAGAGAGGTACAACTAGACAAACTGTAGAGTAGGCACATGGATTATTAGATAGACTGCAGAGAGTATTTGAGGGTACCTCCATAGCTGATTACATGAGAGAGGTTATCCGTGGGTTCAAGAGGCTGAGTACTATAGAGGATGATACCATGAGGTGGTTCCTTCTCAGTAGAGAGTTAGTTGTGCTCAATCTCGATCTAGGAGGATGCATTCTAGGACTACCAGTAGGGGTGTGACACAACCTTGTCTGCGAGATCAAAGAGATCTTGGTACATCCAGTGGGGGAGGCACTTGTCTAGAGATGTCAACACCGTCTAGAGCTAGGAGAATATAGCTCCATGATTGGATTCCCTGATGTATCTTGGGATATGATGTATACTCTGGTTTTTTGATTCACAACCATTTTGATGTTGTATCTCTTCACATTTTAGACATCATTGTATACTTGAAATTATGATTTTTGAGAGTTATATGATATGCGGCAGATTTATCGATCTATATGTGCTCTATATGGTTCTATGATGGGTTCCTATGATGGATGCATTTAATTTTATTATTTGGTTCTATATGCCATGTGACGTTGTATATGATGATGTATGGATGCATGGTACCCATAGTATTTACATAGATGATAGATGTATGATAATGTATATACAAATGATATGATAATGCAACTATATGTATGATTTTGGATATGATGTTTCTATGATATATGACATGATGATGCAAATGGGATAGGATGCACTTTATTTTTGGTATTTCAAATGAAAATATATGATGTAATGAAAGGATGAGGGTATGTGCGATCATCATGGGAAAAGGCCCCTTGGCAAAAAAATCAGAAAACGAAAGTTAGGCAACTTGATGAAAATTGAATAAGTTATATTATTTCAAAAATGTAAGAATAGAATTTGTAGAAAATTGAATGTAGTTTCTAAAATACTAGGTTTGTTTAAAAAAAAAAATCTATTTGGTGAAATTTGAAATAGTACTTAAATTTCAGGAAAATAAGAAGTAGGTGTATGTATGACCACCCTAACCACAATGAAATGATAATATTATTTTTATAATATTTTAGATATAAGTAGAGGACTCATGTCCTGATGTGATGCATATTTTTATAATTTTTTCTAAGTAAATAATTAATTATGAATTTTTATTACAAAATTTTAAAATATAAAAACTCGTATGTCTCACCTTAACTTCAAAATTCAATTTTTTCTTTTTTAATCCTATAGTATGCAAATCATAGAATGTGATGCCATTTGAAAGCTATAGATGTTTTTCAATCACTTATCAATCAAGACTTTAGTTGTAATTTGAATAGAAAAATGAATAATAATTACTTATTAAATTCAAAGTAAAGCATAATTTATATTGGTGGAAAGCTAAGAATCTCCTTTTAAAACCCTTTCATTTCATCAATTCCGGTAAAAAAAGTTGTCACCACATACCCATCATATTGCCACTTTTTGGCCCATCATGATCCCGACATACCCATGATTGAATGATCAATATAATGATACTTTAATGTATGATGTATGATATGATAACATTAATGAAAAAGCAATTATGTAGATGAAATGTTTTTTTGATATTTTTCTTATGCAATTATATGATGTTATGCACAAATGAAAATATGATTTGATAAATTCAAATATATAATCAAATTTATGAATGAGTAAATGATATAATAATATCAGGTCCAATGTATGCAATTCTAATGATTATGCAACATATGAGAATTATTTAATGTTTTTGTTAATGTCAAGTATACTCAATCCATTAATGATAAAAGATAACATCATTTTTGAGATCTCTACTAGTCTTTGGAATACATTGCTCTGTAGATGCAAAACTAACATAAATGCAATCTAATTTAACCATGCAAATCTACACATGCCAAAGTTGTCATCTTAACAGTCCATTTATCATGTTTTTTTATCATCATTGAGCCTTTAAAATGTTGAAAGTGAGTACAAGCATCAATGGTATTATTTAGACCAATGATGATCTGAGTACTAATTTCATGATTTTTGGTATTGCAAGTTAACACAAGCATCTAGGTATAATAAAATTGAGATGACCTGAGCATTTATTGCATAAGAAGACAAGAATCAATCATTTTCCTATGTGAATTCAGAGTGTCATCAGTGATACTTTGTAGAGCATTTCTTGTGACAATTCACACAATAATAATGATCAATTCACAAATAGTAGACAAATAAAATACAATTCTCCTTCCTAGCTTCTCTAGTTCAATACATCATCGAGTTGCTCCAAAGAAATGATAACAAAAATCAAAATTCAACATTTAAACATTCAAGCTAAAGCGATGAAATCATGATTCAAAAGAATATCATCCATCCTAAGTTATTTTGATTGATTTGATTTTAGTTGTTTGATATGGATGGTTGATTTTCTGAAATGTTTTGATGTTTGATATATGTTCAATGTTGAGTGTTCCATTGGTCATTATGTTTGCTTTGTTGTCATACTGTTGTTTTTCTATTTGATTAAGCTCAAAGTTTATTTCCCCCAGTGTGTTTAGGAATTTTCCCCCAGGCTAGGGTGAGACACGACCACATTGCTAGGCTATGCACATGAGGTTATATTTTCAATGATAGGAGGAAATGATGGAAAAAGTGAACGACCAAGACATGCATCTAATAGATGAAAAAGCTAGTTTAAATCACAAGTAGTGCCTGTTTCTAGGATTTCACTATGTGTTTTTATTGTACTTTTTCATACTTTATGTTTTTTTGTATTTTTCCCTTTTTTCTATTTTTTTTGTATTTTTCTCTTTTACGATTTTTTTGTATTTTTTGATTTTTTGATTTTTTTGTATTTTGATTTTTTGCATTTTTTGTATTTTTCTTTTGATTTTTTGTATCTTTTCTTTTTCGATTTTTTTTGTATTTTGTCACCAAATCGCCTCTTTTCCAGGTTTTCATCAAGGTGACCATTTTGATTGCAACCATGCTCTAGATGATTTAGGTGTAGAATTTCCTGAGATGGAGACTGTTGATAGTTTCATCGAACAATTCCCCATTAGGTGTAGTTATTTGATAGGCTCTAGATCCATAGAATGATTTAAACACAAAGGGACCTAGCCAGTTAGGTTCAAACTTTCCTTTCTTTTCTATGTCTCATTGATTTTGAGGGTTTTCCTTTAAGACCAAGTCACCAACCTCAAATGCTATAGGTTTTACTCTATGATTGTAGCTTTTGGACATCCTTTGTTGATACACCTTCAAATGGTTCATAACTTGCTGACAACATTCATCCAACAATTCTAGCTCTTGAAGTCTAGACACTCTATAATCCTCATCTAAAATGATTCCCTTTAGTGACATAGAGAGTGATGGTATCTCAACCTCAATAGGTAGAATCGCCTATGATCCATATACCAAGGCATATGGTGTAGCTCATGTAGGTGTTTTGATGCTAGTTCGGTATGCCCATAGAGCAGGGTTTAGTTGAATGTGCAAATCACGTCCAACATCGTTGACTATTTTCTTTACGATTTTTAGAATAGTTTTGTTTCAGTCCTCTACTTGGCCATTTCTTTGAGGATAGTACATGGGGTTGAAAAATGATGTTGGATATGAAACTTATCACACAGTTCCTGAACATCCTAATTCTTAAAAGCTCTACCATTGTCTGTGACAATCGACTGAGGAATACCATACTAATAAATGAGGTAATTTAGTATGAAAGAAGAAATTTGTTTTCTAGTGATTATTGTCAAGGGAACAACTTCTATCCACTTTGTAAAGTATTCCATAGTTGTGATTATAAATTTGTGTCCATTAGATGATGAAAAATTAATCCTTCCTACTAGGTCCAGCCCCCACTAACAAAAATGCCATGTTGAAGTCAATGGTTTCAATTCTTGCTCTGGTGCATGGATGAGGTTTCCATGGATTTGACATTTTTGTCACTTCTTAACAAACTGAAAAAGACTCCTTCTCCATATTTGACTAGTAATAAGCCAAACGAAGGAGTTTCTTCACTAAGGTTAGTCTACTTGAATGAGTTCCACAAATACCTTCATGAACCTCATGTAAAGTTTTCTTAGACTCATTATGTTCTATACATCGAATAAGAGTGCCATCTAGACCTTGATGGTAAAGTATGTTGGCAATTAAGGTATGTCATGTGGTTTGGTGAATGAAGTTGCGTTTTTGGTTTCTGGAAAGATCAGGAGGAAGGATATTATCTTTTGGGTAGGCGTAGGTATTTCCATAAATTGAGGATTCAATGTCAACTAAATGGCATATGGTTTGAGATTTAGGATTATCGTAAGCAAGATTAGACACTTTTTCTACCATAAAATCATAACAAGCTGAATTTTTTGGTATCTGCAAGAGAACCAATTGTTGCCATTGGATCACCAACCTTGTTTTCTTCCCTTGGAATCAATTCAAACTTGATGTCCACAAAGTACTTTTTGAAATCATCCACCATTTTCTTATATGGCATCAACTTCTCATATTTGGTTTGATATTGATCATTTACCTAATTAATGACTAGTTGTTCATCTCCACATACTTGTAGCTTTGTGATCTTCCATTCTACTACCACTTTGATGCCAATGATTAATGCCTCATATTCAACTATGTTATTTGTACATGGAAAAATGAGTCTGTAGGAATTTAGGATGGTATTTCCTCGAGGTGTAACAAATAGAATTCCCACACCAGACCCATGTTGTGTGTAGGACATATCAAAATAAAGCATCCATTGTTGTGTTGTCATAGTAATAATGTCTGCATCAGGAAACTCAATACTCATTAGATGATTGTCTGGTAGTGGAGCTTTGGCTAACTGGTCAGCTATCACCTGACCCTTGATAGATCTTTGATCTACATATTTGATATCAAATTCACTCAAGATCATGACCCATTTGGTTAATCTTCTTGTTAGGGAAGCCTTGCTATATAAATACTTGAGTGGGTCAATTTTTGCTATGCGTTTAACTGTGTGGGTTAACATATAATGTTGCTATTGTTGAATAGAAAATACCACCACCAAACAAGCTTTCTCCATGAAGGTATAATTTAGCTCATAACCATTCAAAGTCCTATTGATATAATAGATAGCTTGTTCCTTTCTCACAAGATCTTCTTGTGTTAAAAGGGCAGCCAAAGAAATCTCTGTTGTTGCAATGTATAATAATAAAGGCCTCTCTTCTATAGGTGGCATCAGTATGGCTTGTGACATCATATATTGCTTTATTTGATTTAAATATTTTTCATATTTTTGATCCAATTTGAAAAATAAATTTTTATGTAGCAAATGATTGAAAGGATGACTTTTGTTTTCTAATTGGAAGATAAATATCCTAATTGATTGTAGCCTTCACTGTAGAGATCATAGTTGACTAATATTCTTTGGTGGTGGAATTTACTTTATGGCCTTAACCTTGGTGGGATCCACTTCAATACCCTTCTTTGAAACTATGTACCCTAGAAGCTTTGTTGATGTAACACCAAACACACATTTCTTAGGATTTAATCTGACATTGAACTTCTCTAATCTGGTAAATATTTTATCTAGGATCTCTAGATTTCCTTCTATGGTATATAAATTTTCTAATATATCTTCCACGTAATCTTCCATAAGGGTATGGATCATGTCATGGAAAATGGTGGTCATTTCTCGTTGATATGTAGCTCTTGCATTTTTCAAACCAAAGGGCATGATGCTCTAGTAGAATGCTCCCAATGGACATGTGAATGTTGTTTTCTCCTTATCTTCTAGTGTTATCTTGATTTGGTTGTAACCTAAGAAGCCATCCATTAGTGACAACATGGCATGTCCTGCTATAAAGTCTATAATAATATCAATTTTTGGCAAAGAAAAATTGTCCTTTGGGCATGCCTCGTTGAGATCTATGAATTTAGTACATATTATGATACTATTATTTGGTTTAGAAATAGGTACAATATCAGAAATCCACTTATAATAATCAATAGATCTAATGAATCTGACATCAAACAATTTCTTCAATTCTGAATTTACCAACAAGAAGATATGCGGATGCATTTTCCTTAGTTTTTGCTTCACAGGTTTTATTCAAGATGGTAGAGATAAATCATGCATTAGAAGATCTGGGTCTAAACCTGGCATATTAGAGTAAGACCATACAAAGTTAATGTGTTTTTTCTCAAAGAATTTGGTGAATTCAGGCTTTTCTTGTTTACTCATAGATGCTTCCAGATGTCCATTTTTTTCTTTATATGTTGTGCCAAGATTGATAGAATATGTAGGCTCCACCAACATTGATGATCTTTTATGATAGTGCTCTAGAAGGGTGTAAAATCTCCCATCTTTCAATGCCTTAGAGAGGTTTTCATAGTTAGATGCATTCTTTACTTTTTCAAGATTGAATGTTTC
>VDFB02276538.1:0-49661 GCA_007258455.2 Sequoia sempervirens
TTCTTTTCCTCTAGCTTTCTATTATTCTGATGATGGATCACAAAGTGTGATCTGAAACATTGATACAAAAACAGCAACACAATCAAATCCAGAAACAATGTTTATCAGCAATATGGATTGTGGAAACTTGATATCATTAATAGAAATGTTATGATCCACTTATTATAGATTGACAAGTCTTATAAATATGAAATACCATTGTTGGAAGCATCATTGTCCGTTCAACACATTTGATTGATTTGTGCACTGAAAAAATGCAGGTCATGGATTCAAATCATGGTGGTTTAAGAAAATTGAGACATGTAGGCATTTGTATACCTATGCATGTGAGGCATATAAAAATGTGTCAAAAATATTCTAGGCATTGATGAAAGTGCTGATTCTATCTTGGAAAATCATGATAGGTAGGCATTTGTATTCTCTTACATGTGAGATATATACAAACATATCAAAAATATTCTAAGTATTGATGTAAGTGTTGATTCTATCTTAGAAAATCGTGACAAATAGATATTGGTATGCCCATACATGTGAGGCGTTTTCTAAGTATTAATGAAAGTGCTGATTATCTTAGAAAATAGTGACAAATAAACGTTGGTATACCCATACATTAGAAACGTATAAAAAAATGTCAAAAATATTCTAGATATTGATGAAACTGCTGAGTCTATCTTAAGATGACTTAGATGTCCATTTATGTGAAGCATGTCTATGTCTAATATGAAACTTAGCCTTTGTCAAAATTTCTAGCTGCTATCCAATATGAACTATTAATCAAATTTAAACTGCTTTTCAGCTTGAATATTCTTGATCCAAACAAAAAGGGAGAAAATGTGTAAAAATCATACGTTTATCTAGTCTAGCATTCACAAGAGTTCACTACTGTTTGGCAAAATAGTGCATGTGAGCTATGGAGAAAAATACAAATCAATTTGTCTAAGATTCGAAATAGTTTAATAAAGTTTGGTCCAAATTTTGTTTTTAGTGGTTGTTGCTTTTGCTTTGAAAAAGAGAGAATGACTGTTTAAATTTAATGCATTTTGGCTTTGCCAACTCACTTTGAATAACTTTGAGGGGAAATATGCCATAGTACTAAAAGGTCGTTGCAAACTTTGTTGTCTGTGCATGGAGGATATAAATGGATGTCTCTTGTCTATTCCATCTAATCTCATAATTTTAAGAAGCTTACCCAGATCTTTTACATTTACCCAACACTGTAGATTCAAAAATTCTACTGGGAGCTTGTACAAGATATAATGCAATTTCCTTGTTGAAATTACTTGCATGTTTACCTGCATGTCTATTTATAGGAACGTGTTAATAACTAGAATTTTGTACTTGGCACTCACGTGATCTGCCCAAATTTCTCTCCATAGATTGCATTCCTTTTGACTTGTGAAAACTGTACACACACTCCTAATGACATAGATGCTTGGACATAATCTGTTCCTATCATCAATAGTTCATTATTGAGAGCATTTACAAGCAAAAGAGAAGATTAGGGTCTAGGGCCCTTGACAAGATATTCAACATACAGATAAAGCCTAAGTGCTGCAGGCCTAAGAGGGATTGATTGCGATGGAGATTTGACACCTAAGATACCTCTTTATCCCAATCTTGTCTAACCCACGAACCTCACATGCCACTGAGTGAGCCTAGGGATTAACATGTACATTCACCTACGTATACCATAGGCTATGGCATCATGAGCAACCAAATCAAATCCAGATTTTTTTGGATATCAATGTCAAACATCTGGTATCTCATTAATATTTTCAATTGAGTATGTGTATTATTCTAAAGTTGTATGATCATACAATTAAATATGTATATTATCTTAAAGTTATATGATCATAATCATACGAGTATTTAGAGTTTTGAGAGGCGTGAAGTTTTAGAGAGCATTTAGAGTTTTGAGAGGCGTGAAGTTTTAGAGTTTTGAGAAGTGTGAAATTAAAACGTTCACTCTCTTAAAATTAAAAACAATTGAATTTCATCCGCCAAATATTTCAAATGAAACTCAAAGAATGCTGAGATCTTAGCTTTTGAGGAGGGATGATTTTCATTAGGTTTTATATTGGATTAAGCAAAATACAAGGACTAGTTACAACAAACTGCTGCAAGAACAGCTACAACATGGTTATATCATACGGTCAAGCATCAAAGAGAAAGTTTCAGTGCCCAGCCAAAAACAGTACGAGGAACAGCACTGGGCAGAACACTTTTCACAAATACTTTTGAAAAGGAAAATAATCGAACTTTTTCTAAAGTTCATAGAGCCTTCTATGTAGCAGTAGAACTTTAGATTAAAAAGCAGTTTCATATAATTGAATTTAAATTAAATAATTATATTTAGTTTGATATTTGATAGAGATTTTGTGTTAGATGTTAAGATTTTTTATATTATTGTACGAGCGAATTTGAATTTATATGTATTTTTTTATGTTTTAGTTTATTTTTAAAATTGTGAAACTAATATGACTGATTTGAACTTGATATGCCAATCGAAACTTCACTGAAAGTTATATTCAAAATTTATTGTCTCCACGTCTAATATCTATGTTTGTAAGTTTAAGAGAGTTCATTGAATAAAAGTTTTCTCCTTTAATCAAACCCTTGATACCAAGTCAATAGTAAGGAACAAAACTAATAAAGAATAGGAAGATACGTAGTGAATATCTAAAGTGCTAATTTAGGTTGTATAATGATGGTCTCTCTTCTTTCTTAGTGGTTTGTTGACTACCCCATGTTTGTAAGTTTAAGAGTTTATGGAAAAAAAGTGTTCTCCATTGATCAAACCCTTGATATTAAGTCAATAGTAAGGAACAAAACTAATAAAGAATAAGGAGATATGTAATGAATATCTAAAGTGCTAATATAGGTTGTATAATGATGGACTCTCATCTCTTTAATTTGTTTGTTGATTACCTTCCTTTTATATATTTTATTTCTTTGGATTGTTTCAATAAAAAAAGGGCTCTCTATATGATAATTCAAATTAAAATAAGTATTTTTTGGATGATGTAATATAAATCAAAATTCATTTTTAAATACATAACCTAAACACAAAAATAAAAATATTTGATGTATAAATCATCTCATAATACATAAACAATTTGAATCAAATGATATTCAAATTATTTACCAACTTTTAAAATTAAAACATGATATTATATGATAATCATTACCTTTAAATAATTCAATAAAAAAAATACAAAATAAATAAATAAATTACAAGATATACATTTTTCCTATTAAATTTTAACTTTTTCTCATACCATTCATAAAATTATGTCCTATGTCCTTCATATTTGCATCATAACGACCTTTATTACTTCTTTTTGACAATAATTTTAAAAGGAAATTTAAGGGTTGGAACTCTCATTTAGTGGAGCAACTTTATTAACAACTGTGTAACATGACAATGATACATATTTTTTGAGCTATTCCTTCAAAATATAATTCTAAAAACCTCCCACACTCATAATGTGAATACTTCAAAAGTAGAAAAGTACAATTTTAGGGTTATGTATTTTTGGAAATGTTATAGCCATCCAAGAACAAATTAATCAGTATAAAGGTTAATTTATTTAGGTGATGTTAGAGTATGATTTTATGAAATTTCTGTATTTTATTTATTTATTTGTAATTATAATTTTTAAATTTAAATATCAAAAGTTTATAATATATTAAATAATAATGAAAATAAAAAAATAGTATTATATTAATAACATTAAGAAAGATATAAATTAATTAATTGATTAAAGTTTCTAAGTCTTTAGTCAACAATTTTGATATTCTAGTTTTAGAGGGTATATTTTTTAATTATGAATTAAGTGACATCTTCATGTTCTAAGAGAAGTCTTCTCCAAACTTTATAAGAGATATATCTTGTCATGCAAGTAGAAACGCTAAGATTCAAACAATTAGAAGATCTTTCCTTAAACCCATGTAATTTAGGTATACATGATAGGTTGCTCCTTGCTTACATGTGTCAACCATATTGGTTTGGTGGGAATGCTTGAGATTAGGGATGAAATAATGAATCTATTATTGATTTTTCATGATGAAAACATGCCTATATATTCACATCTCGACCTTAAGAAATTTATTTTCCTCTTGATACTTGGACACTACACTCTAACTAAGAAATGTTTTGGGGTTGAGTGGATGATTTTTTTATATGATTGTATTGCCCCAAGGATATTATGGCATTTCCATCCTAGATAATCTTTGAGAATGCTAATAATGTTGTATAGTATGATTTATTTTTCATGGTTTGATCCACACTCAATGTTTAGAAATGAGTTATTAAAGTCTTTGGTGATTCAAAGATGGTAATACACCAATTTAAGGGAGATTTCACATGTCATGTTTCAAAAAATTGATCCATTCAAGGAATTATTCTTCTAGTTAGAAGAAAATTTTATCATTTTTTCCCTATATTTGATCTCTATAGAGAAAAAAATAGTTCAAATTAAATCTACTGTCACTATCACCTCATTGTTCATGCATAAAAAAATAACATAGGAGAATTTTATCACAATATTTTAAGCTATTTATATCATTGATATGTAAGAAAAATCCTTTGGTTGATGAAAATGTAAATCTAGACCAAGCCCAAAATAATGAAGCACTCATATAGTATTGTTATTTTTATGATGATTTTTGGAGGGGAATCACATGCATCATTTATATCCTTCTACATTTTAGTGTCACTAGCCTCTAAGGGTAGAAGAGGAGGATGATTTCTTCAACCTCCTTATTCATGTCATAACAATTGATAATGTAGAAGGGATTTCTCTTATAAATTGATTCTTTTCCTATCATTTATTTTATAGAAAATTATGCTTCAAGATTGGAAAAAATGTAACACTAGACAAGCCCATCATCAAAAAATATTCATATAATTGTTTCATTATTATGATACCTTAATTATAAAGAGCAATCACGAGGATCATTTTCCCATGAGGCCTACTCCCTTAACCTATCATAGTTTAGAGTTACTAGCCTCTAATGTACTATAATTAGAGGATGATACTTTAGACTTGGCTCCTCCTTCTCCTACATTTAGTGATATAAACCCCCAAATTTATTTGATAGTAATATTAGCATCAAAGTGAAAGGAAATGTTAGAATCATTGAGGTAGGATTGACTTAAATAGTTCCCAAGGAGAGAGATATCTATTATGTCGAACTTAGGAATTTTTTAGATATTTTATGGTAATAATTAGACATACCTCATATTGATAGATTCAATTATGATTATTATTATTACAACCTTCCTTAATACTAATCAAATCCAATAAAAAAATGGGTACATGAATATTTATGCAACCCCTCTTTCGAGTAAAACACAAAATAAGGAAGCATAATTCAAATAAAACTAGGTCAATTATTATTCATTCATTCATTTTGATCTCTCATAATGTACAAGATGAATCCAAGAAAATGGTAACCAAAAGCAACATCAAATTTGATCTAGAAAATGGATTCATTTTTGTATTCTTCAACATTATTATAGATAGTGGTTGGTGTGTTTGATGTTGGAGAATGTTCAAGGTAGAACGAGACATAATTGTGTAGAATTAAATTAATAAAAAATCAATGGAAAATGTATTTTATACGCCTTGTGATGAATTCATGGATTACATAGGTGGGAAATTCTAGTTTATTACAACAAACACATAAAAATGATGTGATTTTTTCAAGTTAGTAAAGAGACAAACTCGTTTTGTATGACTTTGTCTCTTTTAAAATTTTAGAACACATGTTGTTTAGATTCCTCTTCTTTTTGGATGTTCATTTTAGCTTCTAGATAGGTCGAGGGTTTACAAATACCATGTTATATATTTGTTAATAATTTTTGGGATTTATTTGAGTCATGTAGCTCATGTTTGAGAATATTTCTGAGGGGATAGTGCTCATGTTCATGGTTGAATTAAAGTAGAGGACTAAGAGATTATAGAAAAGTATTGTATAGTTTGTCTTGGAATGGTGTTTCTAATCTTTTAATTATGTGTGTGGACTAATACTAATAATAAAGTCAATTTTTGGGGTATTAAGTGAGGTTTTTCACACTTTTGGTAGAATTTTTACCCACAAGAGGTTTCTCTACATGTTAACTCTCTATGTCTAATTTTAATGGTTTTGTCTATGATTTCTATATCTATACTAATTTTTAAATTATTGTTTTAGAATTTAGACTTATTATTTCTTCTTATATTCTAACTCCTTAAATTTTGTAAGTTTAGTGACTACTAATGAGTAATATCCTACCTAGTTTATGGGTTGTGCTATTAGAGCATGTTCATTCCTTTTGGGGAATTTTTTGTTGTTGTGAGTATTTCTTAGGTTCATTCCCACAACCTATTTAAGTGAAAATAAGCCTTTACTTTTTGAGAGAGACTTTGAATCATGCAAGTGGAAGCAAGATTTAAGAGGCATGGATAGAGAATATATGTTTGATGTCAAAGAAAGGTTTCTTAAGATGGAGAGTGCCATTGAAAGTATTTCTCAATCTTTGGAGACCATGAAGGACCTTATGTAAGTTTTCTTGGAAATATTGGGTGAATACAATAGTTCCAATGAAGAAAAGGGAGACTTAGATTGAGAAGAGTCTTCTAAATAAGCCTTTATTCAAAGTAGAGGATATTGTTGAGATGTCATGTTAGAAGGTTATGTGGAAACAAAAAACTTAGACATTTGGTTAATGAGGTATATTCTAGCATGCATAATTTAATTCTTGAACAAAATATCTCTTTTTATAGACTACAATTGGTAATGTTTCAAGATTATATATGGGAAAAAAGGTTTTGAAGGGACCCGAAACCTTAATACGTTTTGATGGGACCTAAAACCTAGACCAAGAATAGCCAGCTATAATAAAAATACATCACAGACCATCAACAACCCATCAACAACATCAAACAAAAATTACAAGACAACACCAGCTACACTAAGGATAAGAAGAGACCTTGAACCCAATCCAACAAGGTTTTGACCTAGACCTTAAACCCAATAAAAGAAAGGGACCTAAAACCCTAACATGACTTAAAAATTGCCTGAGACAGCTAGACAACCATCATCCTATAACATCCAGACTACAACATAACACTTAACAACAACGCCCAACAAATCCAAACTCCCTACCTCAATAGGGGAGTTATACTTCAAAATTAAACATTGAAGATCCCTAGCCTTCTCATAGAACCAACCAACCCAAAACACCAACCCAACCTCCACCTCAATAGAAGAGGGATCCCCTATATAGGAGAGGATGAAATGGGGACCTTTACCATAGAACATAGAACTTCCCACCAGATCCACAACAATCCTCTCCACCTCAGAAGGAGTAGTCTCAACCTCCATAGAAGACATTAATTGTAAAAACTAAAGGAAAGCAACTACACCCATAGAAAGGAACGACATAAGATCCTTTGGCATATAAGTAAACTGGAGCACCAAAGAAGAAACAAAGCACTCCTTAGCCAACAACCTTGAGAAAAGATATGTCTAAGCCTTAAGCATATACATTTGAAGGAGCTTAGCCATATGGATGAACACACCCCCACCCTTCCAATTGAACTTTAAAGCCCAACATACAAGACAAAAATAAAAAATTAGAATTCCAACTACCCAACATGAAAAAAATCCATGGCAGCCACAACAATCATGAACAACTTTAGCTCACAAAGAAGGTTGTCCAACATAGTAGAAATGAGGAGGGTAGAGAACCACTCCTCCAAGGCCTCCACATACGTACAACACCAATAGAAACACTGCCCACAAGAGCTAGATGTAAAGAAACATCTCTACCAAAAATAACAACATAAAATATCTCAAGAAGAGACAAAAACCCTGAGAACATCCAAACTCCAAAATAGCCACCATGAAACCATGAGCATGGGGCCAAAAGAAGGGGAAACAACACCCTAAACAAGGCAGAAAGGTCCAGGAAAACCACATCTAAGAACCAAAGCAAAATGCATGCCCAGAGACAAGAAGACTCCTCACGAGACATCAGGCATCGAGGAAGAAGAAAGGAACCAAGGACAAAAGTACAACTAAAAAACAATGCCAACCCAACACAACCCCAACCATCAACATCCGCCACCAACCTGCAATGAAGCAAAAAATAGAGATGAGTAGTTGCATGACCAGGGAGAGCTAAAAGCACCAAAATAGAACCACTAGGACCTGAGAGAAGTAGGACAAGGCAAGGAAAGCCACAAGAAGAGAAAGTAGAGAGAATGCATGACCATGAAGAAAAAACCTTTGACCCTACATGCTAGTCAGGGTCTAAAACATGCTAGAAACTCTCCACAGACAACCCCACCAAAGGAAAACCAAAAACCACATCCAACATCAAAGAGGAAGCCCCATCGAAGCATAGTCCCAAAGCCACAATGAAAGAAAGCTCCAAAAAAGGGGCACTGGAACCCAAGAAAAGTAGGACAAGGCTAGGAGAGCCTGCAAACAGAAAGAGTAGAGAGAAGGAAAAACCATTAAAAGCAACATCCAACCCTACATGCCAGTCAGGGTCTAAAAAATTCTAGAATATCTCCACAAGAAAACCCACCACACGAAAACCAAAAACCACACCCAGTGCCAAAGTAGAAGCCACATAAAAACAAACTCTTGAGATAAGCCACACCTAAAGAAAGTCGTAACAGGAAGAGAAGAGGGAGCATGTAGAACCATAAGGTACAACCACCAACCTAACATGCCAGTCTACGTCAAAATAAATACAACTCCCCAAAAATCTTCCCACGACAGTAAAATCCACACGAGTAGCCATAGGGAACACTAGAGCCACAAAAGAAAATGACGACCCCTCAGAAGAAGAGATCAAAAAGCTCCAAAGAACCCCAGGAAAGGCCACAGGAATTGCCAAAGAAACACAACCAAAACTGTCCGTGGAGCAGATAAAAAACTCACACGGACCAAGGAATCCATCTGCATCAACTTCATCTTCAGATTTGGCCTCAACCCTTGATGCACCTTTGCCTGAATTTGAAAAAGTTGAACTCTCGCTCATCTCTGCTAAATGTGCACCACCTTGTTATTTACAATTGGTAATGTTACATGCCATCACTTGGTTTGAAAGTCTCTTTTGTTCCATGACCTTAAACAAAACTTCAATAATTTCTTAGGATCATTTAAACAAATTTATTAAGAAACAGTTAAATCCAATTTTTGGGTTATTCCACAATAATGTGTCTCAATTTTTGGCATAAGTGCAATATTGAAATCAACATTTAAAACCTTTTTTTTTACATACAACAAGAAAACCATTAATAATTTGAAGATGATGCAAACTATTGATTTTTTAAAATATTGTGTGTAGACTCCAAATATATCTATAAAATGAATAAAAATAATTTATGCATTTTTAAAGCATTTTTTAAAGTAATTTTTTTTATAATGTATATTATTTTTAATGAGTGATATTTATTCCAAAATGCATAAATTTTGCTAGATATAAGATAGAATGATAATTTCTTAAATATGGGGTTGACCTCATAGTGCAACGGTTAAGTTGCAAGGGTAGCAGTTGGGTTGCCCAAGGTTTGAATCCCACGGGTGATTTGTGGGAATGCTCGTTGGTGCAGGTGGCAGGCATTGTTGGGGGGTCAACGAAGGTGGAGCTGAGGCAAAGAGAGATCATGGGGAGATTGCAGATGGTTGTAGGAGGGTCAATGGAAAGGCACCAGATGGAGGGTCAGAGGGTCAAGTTGGCAGTAGGTCAGGTGGTAGAATCGGTGGGTATTGGCACTTGACAGATGGTGGGAGGAGTAATGATGGTGGAGCAACAGATGGAGGGGGTACGAAGGCTGAAGGTTCCAAGGTGGAAGGAGGGAGGAGAGGAGGAGAAATGGAGATGTTGGGGATGAGGTCCCCCGTATGTGGCCTCATTGGTTCATAGCTCCAGTCAAAAGTGTAGGGTGTTGCCCCTTAGCAGTGATTTACCAAACCAATTTTTTTTTTTCTTAAATATAAATCACCAACATTTTTTTTTTTGGGAAAAGCGGACAAGCCACTATAATATATTATTTAAAATTATAATTTACATATCTCAGATTCAAAGGGCATACCGATAAGGAAAGAATCCGGAAGAAAACCTCTGGTTATCACCCTGAAAGAAAAAATTACATAATTTGAGTGTAAAACCCAAAAAAACTACTCTTGCATATCACATTGCAAGATTTCTACAATGTCATAACATAATTAACAATTACATTTTGATATTGCAATAATCTCCATTTGTAAATATAATATCCCTTATAAAAAAAACTCTCGTTGCTCATCCCATTCTTCTTCAAGAATTAAAACCCAATCATTTTTGGAATTGCATCTGCCATTCAGTATCAAAAATCTTTCCATGATAGTTGATAAAAAAACCATACACCATTGAGCAAAGGCATATTCAACAATCCACACCAAATACATTTCGAATAACACCTTATATTGTCGACCAAGTAACATTGTCACAACATTATATTTGCATTTACAGTCAAAATTTTGTTTTTCTAAGAACCCCCTATTCTTCCATCACATCGAGATAACCACTCACACTTTGATTTTCAACAACTATCTAACCATTTGCTTCTACTAACCCATCTTTTGGCATTATATTCAGATTTATCCCTCCTCCCTTTTCCTGAGGCTCCACTTCTTCCAACATAGGCATAGGAGGCAAAAATGGTGGATCATGCACATGAACAAGAATGGCCATGGAATCTTGGGCAATCACCTTCACTTTCTTAGCCAACTCTTCATCAAACTCAACCGTGTACCTTCTCAGAACATTAAGCATGATAGTGGAATTTTGCTACAAGAGGGACTTATTTATTGCAACAAAAAGCTTTGTAAATGCAGTGTGACTCAACAAGAAATGCCTTGGAAATATACCACCTATATATCCCTGACCCTTCCACATATCATATTTTTGGCAAGCTTTAGTACACATTTTTTTTCATAGTTTTTATTACACAATTATTATTAATTCTCTAATTCACCTTGATTGTAATTTGGAGTGGCTTTACTCCATAATACATAAAGTTTTTGTATATATATCAATTTTTAAATTAAAAATATATATATTGGTGTGAAGTTCATAGATATTAAAAAAACCTATTTTAAAAAAAATTACCACATGTCAAGAATAGAGACATTTAAGTTTATTAAAATCTATGTTCATTAAAAAATAGAAAAAAACATCATAGTTAAATTGAATATATTATAAATTATAGTTTATAGAAAGTTTACTCTACGACCTAAAATTTTGTAAAATTTCATGTCATGATGAATCCATTTGATGGTCCAACCTATGTAAAAGCACATAATTGTATTGCACTTTAAGCCAACAAAATAGTTCTGGGTGGAACCCTTTTTCCTAAAACCATTGAATGGGTATAATTTAATTTAAAAAATCAAAGTGGATTGGATTTGAATGCAATATTTAATTAAAACCTTTTTAGGTGAAATTATTCTAGTCAAAACATATTTCTTCAAGACTATATATGTGGCAACATATATTGTAGCTTAACTTCTCTTTTGGAGAAACTTCAACAAAAAATTCAACTCAAAATTTCTCCAACCAAGGGCACTTTCATGAAAATTTAAAAATACCCTTTTGTAGAGATTTAAGTCAAAAATTTATTTTCTTTTGATATTTTGATTAGTATTATTATGAATTTTTAAAAAATATTGCAAAAAGATTATTACAATCAAACATGAGGCTAGTTAAAGAAATTAAAAGAATTAAAATATATTTAATTTAAAAATATACAGTACACTAGAGGAGATAATCTTCTCCAAGACAATATAATTTAAAAAAAAAGATATAAAATTTAGTCAAAAGTTGACATCCCATGAAAATTACAATGTTTTGATTAAGTTTGAATTCAACAAATTATTAAATTTATTTTTATTAAAAGTTGTTTTTTTTTGTACACTAGATTTTCAAGTTATCTATGTGATAAAAGAATCAAATATTTTTTCCCTCTTTTTATGATGTCCCATTGACTACACTCTTTTCAAAAAATTCAACAATTATAAATCTTCTCTTAAATTTATAAAAAAATATATCTAACTAATTTAAAATAAAAATATAAAATATAAACATAAACTAGATTAAGAGATATACATTATATTAGTTTACATCCCTTTAAAATTAAAAACATAAACATCACTTTTAGGTAGTCCAAGTTGATTAATTGTATTTGTGTTGGCCCTTTCCTTTATAAAAGTGTGACACAATTTTGAACTTTCACCCACCCTTATTTCAAAATAGATTTTTTCTCTAAAACTCTATGATAAACAATGGGATCACATTCTTAAAACTTTCACATGAAGATCCATTCATTAAATAATAAAAAAAGGGGCCTTCATTTGAAGTTACCCACCTTCATTTGAACTCCACCTTTATTCTAATGTCATGAAGCTTTTAGCGATTACAAAATTCCTTCATTCAAAGATATATATTCATTAAAATGAAATCCATGTCACAAAATATCACTATAGGATTTATTTGTTCTTCTCCTCGATCCTCTAAAAATTTTCTTAACCAAAGGTCTTGTGTACATGCTATTATTAATGCAACATAATAAACTTCTATACTAGATAGTACAAGTTTATTCAATTTCTTTGAAATCCATGTAATCAATCCACTTCTTAATCTAAAATAATTTCTGAATGTTGTCTTTCTATTATTTGATAATCTTGTCAAATTTCTATTTGAATAACCAAATAACTTTAAATATTCAAATAAATAATAATGGATTTGATGATCCTTTATTCCTTTCACACACCTTAGTATCTTTTTTCTACTTATCAATGACATTATGTGTGTCCACTCATATACCTTGAAACCAATGATATTGCAAACATAATATCTAGCTTTGTAGCTATCAAATACATTAAACTTGAACAACTATATTTCTAATTTTCATTTCATCTACTATTTTTTTTGTCATCTACTATATTTCTATTCTTTATTTCATCTGCTTTTGATAATTTGTCTTATTTTATCAATTTTTCTCCAAGTGCAATTGGTGCATCAACTCCAAGTTACAATCTAGTGCATTATATGTTTTCAACACATCTTGCACATACTTAGCTTGACAAATAAATTTCTTATCATGATAATGGTGTACCTTCTTGTCAATAAATATTACATTAGTCCTATCATAGTCATTTTAAATTATTTCATCATTGCCTCTTTCGGTTCTTTCTTCATCCTATTTGAGCTTCTTTTATATATCGAGTCATCAAAATGGATCATTACCTTCCTTCTTAAAGTATATTGTAGGCTCATTACTACTTCTCAAAGATATATTTGGTAAGAACCATGTATTAATTGTTGAATACCATGCTCTTGGTGGTTGTTTCAAATTATAGGATGTTTTATTCAACCTATAAACATATCCTTCTTTGACTTTTCAAATCCTTGTGGCCAATCCACATATAGTATCTCCGATAGAAGCTAGGGGTTATTTCCCTCCTTATTATAACTAGATGCATTAATGGTGCATCTATCCAGGGGATAAATTCATGCCATATTCTTTTCTCCTAGATTGATGAGTGCTACCTCTTAGGGGAAGTTGGTAGAAAGGGGGTGTCATGAAGATGTTATGCAGCTGTTGTGTATGTATAGTTGGTCAAAGGGGGAGTATGTGCTATTGTTTTAATAGAAGATCTTTTTTCCCTTTGTACTTGAAGTTAGAATAGGTGTTGTTGCTTTATAAAAGTATATATGGCCCTTTATCCTTGATGTCAAAGGGGGAGAGTGAGTAGTGTGTGTTTCCATCAATGCCAAAGAGGGAGATTGTTGGCAGTTGTTGTTATTGATGTCAACACTAAGGAGATTATTGGAAGTTGTTGATGTCAACACTAAGGTGATTGTTGGAAGTTGTCGATGTCAACACTAAGGAGATTGTTGGAAGTTGTTTATGTCAACACTAAGGAGATTGTTGGTAGTTGTTGATGTCAACACTAAGGAGATTGTTGGCAATTGTTGTCATTGATGTCAACATTATAATTTGTTGGTTGTCTTTCATGTCAAATATTGCTATATGTTTTGTAGTGGTTGTCATTAGTTGTCAACATTGCTTGTTGGAAGGTTGTTAGTCCTTGGCATTGGTTGTCATTATTATATTTAGTTTGGGCTAAAATTGGTGACGAATTTCATGGTTGGATGCCATGCCTTATCAAAGAAGAATTGTTGAAGTTCTTGAGTAGTAAGTTGTTAGTCTTTAGTATTGGTTGTCATTGTTATATTCAGTTTGGGCTAACATTGGTGATGAAGTTCATGGTTGGATGTCATGCCTTATCAAAGAAGAGTTGCTAAAGTTCATATAATCCATTATTACTATCAACAAAGTTGATTTCATAGTGATATATTTAGATGAGGATTAGAAGCATGACTAATAGTGGAGAGATGTTTCTGAAGGTATAAAGTATGTCTTATGCCCTCTCTTGTTGTCCTTGATAATATATACATGTGGCTGAAAGTAAAATTTTGCCTCCATAAGTTGCTTAAGTGATTCTATTCCTCAAAGCTACATTGAAGATTATTTGGGAGAATGCTCTACATTCCTCCCTTGCTGAAGATATGGTCTTGTGGTTTGGGATTCAAATTTAGTGTTTTGTGGATGTTGCACTCCTATATTTTTAGCTCACTAGTGTTGTTCAGTAAATTTCTATGAATTGTAGAAGGTTGGCAATGTTGTTGGTTGTCCAGACTAGTCCGAGAAATGCTCTGCATTGATTTTTTTTCTCCTACAGCTTTGTGAACTTACACTCTCAATGTCTGTGTAGTGTCTTGGTTCCAATATCATGTGCTAAAGTGGTCAACAAGCTAATATGTTAATGTTATATCTCATGTTTAAACATTTTGTATTTTTGGAAAATAGTTTCTATTCCTATTTGATCTATGGTGGCTATTGATGGCATGAAAATATAAAAGAAGTGTATGGAAGGGTTGTTGGATGTTTAGGGAACATTCCCATGTGATCTACATGTTGCTAATTGTCCTCTTTGGTGTTGTACCATGTCTTGAGTTGGCTTTTTGTGTTATTTATGGATATTTGGCCAACAGGGCATGTTCTTTTGCTTGCACCATGTGCTTGGGGGTTTGTGACAATAATGGAAGATATGCTATGATAGATTTGGGTCTTGAACTATCCCATTTGGGACTGCATCAAGTAAATTCAATTATAAGTATGTTTTTGGGTTGACTGGTTATGTACTTCAATGTTCCATCCACATGTTTCCTTGATGTCAAATTAGGTTGATGTGCTCCAACATGTGAATTATTTTGGATCACATTGGAAGATGCAATAAGTTTTTTTGGTCCTCTCTATCTTTGAGTTAGGACCACATTATGTTCTTGGTGGCCAACTTATTGAATTCATTGATTATCTTCTTCCTGGCTAACCTAATTAAAGTTTTGAAGAGTTACAGTGGGTATAAATGCAAGATCATTTCAGATGCAACATGAAGGAGAAGTTTATAAGAATGAAGAAGTTTGTATGTGAATTGTATTGAATATCCAACAGAGATAGTTCTCAAGCTTGAATATCAATTATGCTTTAATTCCTCAATCAACAGAGTGAATTGTTGATAAATATTGTGATCTCATATAAAAAATTTGTATCCTACTCTAAGATAGTGAATCTCATAAGGTCCTTGTATCTTGCACTTGGAGTTGGTTGGTTCTTTAGTGTTGCAAGTCCTTTGTATCTTTGTCTAAGGTAGTGAGCCTTCTTGCAAGTCCTTTTAGTAGTGATCCTTTATATTATGAGTTAACTCTCATCGTGGTTTTTACCTCATTAGGTTTTTCACATAAATATGGTATTCTCTTTGTGCATGTGTGTTCTTTGTTCCTTTCTCACTGTTATTGATTTGGTTAGAAGTATAATTTCCATATCTTTCATTATTTAAAGACTGTTGAAGTTGATGAGGATTCAAACTACTATATCATTCTCTATTACTGCTATGTTTTAAGATTTTGATCTGATAAAGAAGTTTGTTGTGTGTTGAAAGAGTTAAGTTTTGGAAGGGATTAAGTTTTTGTTAAGACTGATTCACCCCCCTCTCAGTCTCTGGAAGTATTCAACCGATTGGTTCCAAGTGCTCAATAAAATTAAGTGAATATCTTATTGAAGTGACCAAGGCATAATTAAGGAAAGGGAAACATATACTATGGAGTATATACAATGATAATGGCTCGTTTGATGAATTTCCTAAAATAAATTTTATATTATTTATACTACAATCCACAACAAATATTACTACATGAATCCAACCAATGGAATAATTTATCTCCTCCCAACCATAGGATTTGGAATACAAATTAACTCCCAAGCTAGGAGCTTCTCAAGAAAAATCTATTTTTTTAGAACATACACAAACACATATTCATAATTAATATACACTTACTTAAAAATACTATAGGTATTTACAACACTTATGAATATCAAATGAACTCATATATAGGGGGAAAAGAGTGGATACATTCCATTTGGAATAATAATAATTTATATTTCCACAAATTATAATAATATCTCTAAAAAAGTTATCCTTCTTTCATAATTATAATCATAACAAAACACTTCCACACAACAACATCACACCCATAACATCATCATTTTTTTTCTTTCTTAATAAAATTATGCCAAAACACCATCACCACATCATATATATGGCATCTGAAATGATTTTATTTCACAAGGAATCATAAAGTAATTCCCTAAATGAGGCCTCACTCCTCTCTCAACCTCACATGTGGGTTTCTCTCAATCAGATTTAGAGAGCTACACCAACAAACTCACATCCCATATCATGTTGGTAAATAAATTTTTACAAGATCTTCACAATAAAAACATATTTACAATCTAAATCATTTTAAAAATAAAATTTAATAATCAATTATATAAATGATGGAAAATACTACCTTTAATAGATTTTAAAAATTTGTTTTTTTTCCAAACTCCTCCAAACTCTTCTTTCATCAATCCAAACTTTTGTGCTCCCCAAAATCAATAATCCAATGTTTGTTTATCAACCAAACAAGAATTCATTTCTCTCCCCAAACTTTCTCATACTATTCAATAAGTTCAAAAATAAAATATAAATATAAATGAATCTTCCTCTTCACAAGAGAGGTGACTTTTGACCTTCTCATTTCATGAGATTTTCATGACTTTCTTCCTAGATAATTTATAAAGGTTCATAACTTTATAAAAACATAAAATTTGTGCATAAACAATTACCCAACCCAAAGGTGGACATGCTATGTACTTAATTTCATAAACACAATAATGAAAAAACTCTTTACACCACTTACAACCATAATTTAGAATCAATGCTACAATTTAACATGTTTTCCAACGTGAAGATCTTATTCCCCATATAGGCTAGGTCTAGGTGTCACAAGGAGTTGATGTGATGGATGTTTCTTGAGAACCTCCAAATATTTTTAATGGCCTTAATAGCGCCTAGGTACTTAAATTTTTGTTAGTAAATAATCAATATGACCATCATAAATAAGAAAAATATTTAAACTTGTTGAATACAAAATTTATATAATAATAATAATTCATAATTTCTTCCTAATTTTATCATGATATAAATAAAATCCATGATACTAAAGTGATAAGAACATAATTTTTTATTAATTATGCATAGTATTTTATGAGTAAACCATTATCATAATCTAGCTAAATTATCAAAATCAATTACTTAACTATAATATTAAAATATACTCCAATAATTTTCTAATAAAAATTTTTCATAGTAAGGAGATCCATGAATAACTTAGTACCTAGAAATATAGGAGGCCTCATATCCTCCCTTCCTTCTATATTAGAATTCCTCTTCCTCTTGGAAGTCCACAAAGAGGATAATATAAAAATAACCCACCAAAGTCAATGCATCAAAATGTTAGAGTAAATGAGATTCCCTAATTCAAATTACAAAAAAAAATTAATCCAAACAATCACGAAGAAAAATAAGTACTTTATATAGTAACTTTTTTGAACACCTGGAATATTGAGAGGGGGGGTGAATCAATATTCCTTTAAATCATTTAGACATTAGCCATCCAATTACCAAAAAAAATTCAACTGCAATAATGAATGAAAGAATAAAATATCCATAAAATCATATGACACATGAACACCAAGATTTTTACGTGAAAAACCCAAAATGGGGAAAACCATAGTGAGGGTTATCTCAAAATATATTATATTCAGATATAGTATATTACATAAACAGTCACTATAGGTGGACTCACTATCCATAGAGAATAAGATAGAAGAAAGGGGTGGCTCACAACCTATTGAACTGTTACAAATGCATCTACAATATGTTGGATTATAGTTCTAATGAAGTACAAATTGATCTTTGCACTGATCTAGATCAATGCTTTGCTCTGCTTTGCATTCACACACTTTGCAACATAATTCACATAACTCTGATAAAATTCACATCATACATGTCACTTTTCACACAATACTCTCACTTCTTTTTTCATTCATTCATAAAACACCGAAATCAATCCATTATTTATATCCATATCAAGTGTAACTTCAATTAGGTCGGCCTAATTAGAAGTAACACACAAAATTAAGCTTGTCATCTTTAAAAAATTTCATCCACATCTTGCGCCTTAATCCAAAATTCAATTTACCTTAAGATAGGTTGGGATGGACCCAATAATAGATCTCACATAGGATAGCAACACTTATTTATCCTTTGCATAACATCAAACGTGTTAGGTCAGCCCCAAATAAGACCTAAACACAAAACATCCATCTATTTACTCAATTCCTCATACATGTCACTCAAAAATCGATCTTACTCTGAATTTCTACTTAACTAACATTTGAAAGCTTATCTTTAACATCAGAACACTTCATAAAGGAATGCAAAATCTTCCACACTGACACTCTATACAAAAAATAACTACAATATATAGAACCAAACTTTGTCAATCATATATTTCTGAATACTTCACCAAACAACACAAACTATTGGATATAGATACATATGATGATCATCAAAACAATGTTAGAATTGTATAGTGAAATCTCAATTTGTGGTGGAGTGTGGACCCAAAAATTGACACACTGAACCACTATACTGGTAGATTTGGTACTTAGGCATTTCCCTTTGTAGCTGTACTTTTTGGACTAATTTATGTTGTACAAAAGTCTTCAAAAATACTTCCAAGTCATTCTATAATGATCCACAACAATGTTGACATCAATAAAAGCACTGGATCATGCAAAATGTACATATCGTGCTACATACCATGATCATATTGTCGGACAACATCATGAATTATAAACTTCCAACAATCTCCCCTTTTGTCATTGATGGCAACATGCTTACCAAAAAAATTCTCCAAAAGAAAATTGCTTTCCCCAAATAACTTTCTGAATATGTCTCCCATGCTTACCAAAAAAAAATTCTCCAAAAACTTGCTTTCCCCAAATAACTTTCTTAATATCTCTCCCCCTTTGACACCAATGGAAAAGGGTGTGGAAAAAAAGTTGCATACTCCTCCTCAGATGTACAAACAAATATAACTGAAAGAATATGCTAACTCCCCCTTAGGAAGTTGACCAAAATATCCTATACCATCTACATATTGCACAAGAATTTGAAACTTGAAAAATACATAAAGAGTAAAAATTTCAACCCAATGATGTTGATCCTTGAAGCTTTTGCAAGATGAATTTTCAAGAATATTTACCTTCTTCCCACTATTTCTTTGCTACTGCAAGTATTCTATATTGTGGCTCAAGCTTCACCAAGATTTCCTTTCATTATTCCAGAGTACAGGAGTAAGATTTATGTTTCAATTCCTATCTATACTAGAAAAGGTACTTGAGACAAGTATATAGTTCATCTTCACCAAGTCCCTTAGCTTCTCAAACTGTTTGATTATTTCTTCTTTCTAGCTTTGTAGGGCGAAATACTTTTCATATAAGTTCACTAGAGAATTCTAGGTCTAATAATCTCTATCTTGTACTGAGTCATAAGTGTTTGATGCACTGCTTATTTGTGTCTCAATTGCATTCATAGCATCTTTTATGCTTTGTGTGAGATCTGACCACTTCATGCAATACAAAAATAAGGTCTTTGATTCTTCTTCATAGGCTTGTACATCCTTCAAAATTTCTTCTACTTTGTTGTGTGTAGGTGCACACTTCTATGTAATGTCCAATAATTTGTTTTTGATGCAGGGGCATCCCAAGCAAAGCACAATCCTACATCAACCAAAAAAAAATCAATTATTTGTTTTAGTTTTGGTTTTGTGTTCGTTGTGCATCAAATTCTTGAACCCAATTTCATTTTGATTTCAATGATCAATTTTAAAGTCGACTATGGTAATCCAGTCAAACATTTGTGCATTTATTGATTCCTCCATATATTTGAATGGTGATCTAATTTTTGATTGAGGAGGCAATGTTAAAAGAGGGGAAAAAAGTGTATAATATTTTCTTAACAAGAAGTTGAAAGAACTCGACTATGCATGAAATGTCGAATAGACAAAAAAAAACAAGTGAAGAATAAATTATTAAGCTCTATTGTCCACATCCAGTAAAAGGTGAACAGTGATGGCCATAGAGAGGGGAAGATTTAATAAATTGCATTTTTAACTTTTGCATTGTGAAGAAAAACTAGAAGGGTGCGCACCAGGGAAACTGGGCGAAGGGGCTGTAAGAGGTAGAAGAATTATGGAAAGAGCTAGAAACGCCACATGACAGTGAAAGGTTGTGAATAGAAGAAAGATTCTTGGAAGATAACACAAAATTTTTAAGATCAATAAATAGCCAAAGAACATGCCGCACCCACCTTGGCTGTTTGTAAAAGCCAAAAATAATTAAAATAAAACTCCTACATTGACTGATTAGAGAGAGAGGGATGCAGAATAAAGAAAGAAAGAAAAGAAAGAGCATTGGGCTACATAGATTTAAATGCTGAAGTGTATATAACCTGTGCATTGAGAATTCAATACAAGTAAACTAGATTTAAATATTATTTCATTTGAATTTTTAATTGTTTGACAATTGGAGATAATTGGATTTGTCTTCCCATTTTAAGAGTTAAAATGTTTAAAATTGACAAATGCAATTATCAATTTAAGTGGATAATTCTGATTTTGAGTATGGCTGGGTGACAATGGTGACCTGACAACTATTTTGCAAAAAAAGACAGGGATCTTGATCCTTTTGGTAGGGCTACCTACAGTAAATAGGTTCAATATTAGGGTCCCACTAGTAATCCACGAGGGCAACATGCAGGAAGATAAAATGCAACAAGGCATAGATTCTCGAGGCCAAACTGGGTGTCATTTCCCTCTCATAGGGTTTTGAATAAAGATAAACAACCAATTCTAGACATCTACGAAGATGTTAGAATTTCAAATAGGGAGAACATCGATTTTTAGAGAAGGCATTTTGATGAAAATTCTGGGTTTCTTAATCATTTTTATCGGGACATGGAGGTAGATATTAGATCTACAAAGCAAGAAAAAGGTAATGGTTCTCTTTATCATGAATCAAACGACAGTGGGAAGCAAAATGATTCTTGAGCAGGCAACTCTAAAGATTAGCAAGGTTTTCCCCTTATTTGAAGTACTAAAGAGACCAAGCAAAATGGGTTGCATGATAATCAACATAGGTCTACGCCAAGAAAAGAAATGGAGAATGGTGTTTGGAAATGGCCAATTTCTTAGCCAAAATCAAATGATAATGTTCAAAAGTCTTTTCAAAAGACTCAAAGGTCAGAAAAGCATGATCCTAAGGATTAATAAGTGACTTGCATCTGATTAAGGAAAAAACAAAGCCTAATAAGAAAAAGAATAAGAAGGAGAAGGAGAAAGAAAAGAAAAATCTAGTTTTGCAGTGGAAGCGAAAGGATGAATCTACATGTAAGATGATGGAGCAAAAAATCCTCATAGATCAAAGTCAAGTGAAAGAAAAAAAATGTAGTTTCTATCACTTTCTCAGAGGATCTGTTGCAGAATCAAGTTCAAGATCTTCGTCATCGAGCCCTAATTTGTAAGTTATGGGATCTTGTTCTAGATATTGATTTATTAAAATATTTGCTTTTTGAGGAATGGGAAGGGGTTTCAAGGGTGTACTATTTGGATCACAAAGAGGTCATTTTTGTTGTGATTTTTCATACAAAAGATCATAGAGATGTTGTTGAAAGGTGCAAGACAACTGAGAGGGGGGTTGAATCAGTTGTCACCAAATTCAAACATAAAAATTCAAACACTTATCAACTTCTCAACCACTTTATTCTGTTATTAAGTATGAACATGAAATGAAAATAACAGAAAGCAAAATCAACACAAGGGACACCAAATTTTACGTGGAAAACCCAATAAGGGAAAAGCCACAGTGAGGATTAGCTCTCACAATATAAAGTAATTGCACAATCGAATACAAAGAGGCTCATTTCCCGGATACAAGGCTCATTACCTACAGATAGGACTCACTATCCAAAAGGAGGCTCACTACCTATAGAAAGAAAAGATTACAAAAAGATCCACCACTACAAGTTACACACATCCATAGCTTGATCAAAAGGATTGTAGACACCGTCATCTCACTACTTTCAGGAATCTAATGCATTAAAGTACTACTGCCTCGATTCTTTTTCACACAACTTTGCTTCTCAAATTTGTGGCTTCATTGATTGATTCATAACATATCAACTTGTATTTATACCATCTTCAACCTTAGAAACTTTCTCCAAGGTCGGCTACATACACTTCCTTTCATAAATTCAAATTAGGTCAAAAACTCAACATTCCCACAGTGGAAAGGAATGAGAGCAGACCAAACCAACACTTAACCAAGACCCAAAAAATCATCTCAGATAAATCACACACTTCCTTAATTAATTCTTAATCCTTCGTATGAAGTGTAAACACCAGGTTGGCCAAACCTAATGAAAACTCAAGTGAACTTTGAAGTACATGCTTCCACATCAAGAAGATAACATGCAGACCACACTACATGCTTCACTAGACACTATAACACATCTCAAATTCCTTTAGACTCATCTACATCAGCCACAACAACCTTCAAACCTAGAACACTTCTCACCAGTCCATCCAGACTGTACAAACACACACGACAATTCAAAAACTCAACTTTCGGAGCACCAAACCATGAACATCTTTTCTAGAACATAGAGAACACTATTACAAGACATATTCTAGATCTGAAAGACCTGAAACAAGCTAGCAGAGGACTACAAAGCAAAAAAATTTCTCCCAATCCATAGAAAAATAGCTCTATCAAACTAGTTCACACACTGGTGAACACATCTTTCATTCTCCATCAAATGAGAAGCTACAAACCAGGATATGCCTTTAATAGATTCCCATAAACAACACCTCATATTTGCACAAGTATAGGATCAACACAAAAGAAATGTGAAGCACAAATCGGAGCACATTCTAAACATACACAACTATATCTTCACTATAACACTTAGCAACTCATCATATCAGCACACCTGCAACATCATAAAGATAGCTTCATGTACTCACAACATCTCATCAACATCTCAACTATACATGCACAACTTGCAACATCTTGTACTGTGTTGACATCAATGACAACATTAATAACACAACCAAACTTGCTCATACTTGCAACAATCTCCCCCTTTGTCATTGATGGCAACACATGATGTGGAAAACCATCAAAGAAACAATACACATTCTCAATATTCTCTCTTCTTTTCAACTTCTTCTTTTTATCTCCCTTTTTACTATTTTTCACATGACACTCTCTCCCCCTTTGAAATCAATGGAAAATACAACTTCTGATCACTCCCCCTTATGAGTGCACCCATACAGATCATACTGCAACAATGAAACTTTCTACTCCTCCTGTGGAGTAGACCCATCCATCAGTCCAGACAAATGAAGAATTTGCAGATCCATCAAACTGTGCACCTAGTTCGAAGAAGAAGGGCCAATGACCCCCAACTTCTCCCTAAGATACTCAAAAATATCCTTCAAAATAGGCTTGGTAAATATGTTTTCAATTTAATCCTTTGTAGGAACATACTCTAATCTAACTTTATTCTCCAATACTTTTTCTCTCAAGAAATGATATTTGATAGATATATGATTTTTCCTTGAATGCATTACTGGATTCTTTGAAATATTTATAACACTTGTATTATCACAAAAGATAGGTATAGTCTCATCACATATCACTCCTATGTCCTTCAATGTTTGCTTCATCCACAAAACCTGTGTGTAACAAGATGCTGCAGCAATATACTTAGCTTTTGTAGTGGATAAAGAAACATAATCATATTTCTTGCTAGGCCATGAAATCAATCTTCCACCAAGAAAGAAAGCACCACCACTTTTACTCTTTTGGTCATCTACACAACCAACCCAATCTGCATCAGTGTAGGCATTCAAAGTGAAATCAATATCATTAGGATACCACAAGCCATAATCTAGAGTTCCCTTAAGATATATGAATATCCTCTTCACAACTATAACATGTGCTTCTTTCAAATTTGCTTGAAATTTGGCAACTAAACATAGTGCATGCATGATATCCGGTCTTGTAGCAGTAAGATACAACAGTCCACCAATCATAGATTTGTGCTCTGATCAGTTTTATTGGATTCATCATCTTTACTTAGCTTACATCTGGTCACCATAGGTGTACAAACCGGTTTGGAGTCATCCATTCCAAAATTCTTCAACAACTCTTTGACATAATTAGATTGTGAAATGAATATCCCCTTATCAGTTTGATTTACTTGCATCCCAAGAAATAAATTCAACTCACCAATCATAAACATTTCAAATTATTTTTGCATCTCTTCTTCAAACCTCTTACACATACATTCATTTCCTCCAAAGATGATATCATCCACATACACAACTACTATCAACATTTTGTTTCCTTCAATCTTGAAATAAAGATTACTATTTGTGGAGCCCTTGTTAAAATTTTGTTGTGTCAAGTATCTATCCAACCTTCATACCATGCTCTAGGAGCTTGTTTGATTTACTTGCATCCCATGCTCTAGGAGCTTGTTTTAATCCATACAATGCCTTCTTCAACTTACAAAGCATATCCAATTTATCTAATAGCTGAAATCCCTTTGGTTGTTCCATGTACACTTCTTATAATTCTCCATTTAGAAAAGCGGACTTGACATCCATCTGATATACCTTGAATTTTTTATAAGTAGAAAATTCCAAGAACATCCAAATTGCCTCTATTCTTTCCACTAGGGAAAATGTCTCTTGAAATTCTATTCCTTCAACTTGTGAATAACCTTTACATACAAGTCTTGCTTTGTTTCTCACAACTTCACCATTCTCATTCAATTTGTTTCTGAACACTCACTTAGTGCCAATCACATTCTTGTTTACTGGTCTAGGAACCAGTTCCCATGTCTGATTATTTTCTATATGTTGCAACTCTTCTTTCATAGCTTTAGCCAAACTATCATCTTTACATGCTTCACTTATAGGCATAGGTTCTATCTTTGAAAGTAAACACAAATCTACCTCACCTACCACCACTTTTCTTCTTGTCTTCACACCTTCACTCTTATCTCCAATTACCTGTTCTTCGGGATGATTCTTCTTTACATACTTAGGAGTTTTAGGAGAAGGTTCTAGAATCTCTTCCTCTTCTTCAATCTATTCTTCTTCTTCCTCTTTATCCTCTTCTAGTACAGGTTTGCAGAAGGCTCATATGGTTCAACTTCACTTATCTCAAGAGGTCTATGCATATCCTCATCAACCTTCACATTTGCACTCTCAACAATGTTCTTCAATCTCTTATTGAAGAATTTGTATGCTTTTCTACTCATTGAATACCAAAGGAAAATGCCTTCATCACATCTAGCATCAAACTCCCCAAGATTCTCATCATCTCTTTTAATGTAACACTTGCTTCCAAATACCTTAAAGTACTTTGTAGTAGGAATCTTACTAGTCCATAGCTCATAAGGAGTCTTAGTGTTGTTACCTCTGATCTGAACTCTATTAAGAATGTAAACAATAGTGTGGATTTCCTCTCTGTAGTATACATCAGGTACATTTGCTTCTTTCATCATAGTTCTAGCAGCCTCCTACAAAATTTTGTGCTTTCTCTCAACAACTCCATTTTGCTGTGGAGTTCTAGGAGAAAAAAAATGTCTCTTTATGCCATACTCTTCACAAAATGTATTAAACTCACTGGAAGTGAATTCTCCACCTCTATCAGACATTAAAAATTTAATTCTTAGGTTTACTTCATTCTCTACCCTTGCCTTGAAAACTTTAAATCTATCCAGAGCCTGATTCTTTTCTCTAAGAAATGAAATCCATATCATTCTAGAATAATCATCAACAAGGAGCATGAAATACCTGTCACCATTTATACTTCCTATTATTGTACGACCACATAGGTCAATATGAACCAATTCCAACATTCTAGTAGCTAATTGATCTTTTCCTTTAAAACTGCATCTAGTTTGCTTTCCCAACTGACAACTCGTGCACACAGTACTAGGCTTTGTGATCTTAGGTAGGTCTCAGAAAACCTCTCTTGAACCGATTCTGATCAAATTATCAAAATTTACATGTCCCATCCTCAGGTGCCATATCCAACTTTCATTAACTTGAGATACATGGCACTGACCATTAACACCCTTAAGTTGATAAATATTTCCATGTGTTCTTCCTACTACAACCATAGTTTCAGACCCTTTTTTGATCTCACAAGTGTTATCCTGAAACACAAGCTTGAAACCTTTTCTACACATTTTTCCAACACCCAAAATATTATTCCTTAAGCCTTTAACATAATATGCATCATCAGTGATGTGCTTTCCATCAAAACTAATTGTTCCTTTCCCAACAATCTTTGCTCCAAAATTACCTCCAAACATAACTAAACCACCATCACATTTTTCAAGATTAGTGAACTTACTATCTCTGGTCATGTGATTAGAGGAGCCACTTTCAATCACCCAATAGTCTTCATCTTGTCTAGCATGAAATGCAGTAACCAGTGTACCTTCCTTCTCATCCTTCTTACTCTCTGAACCACTTTCCCTTGCACATCTTCCAAAGTTAGGAGACAGATTTATTCTCTAAAGCTAAAAACAAGCATTCATCATCATTATCCTCAAAGTTTGATTCATCATCAGAAATTCCAACATCTTCTTTGACATAATACAACTTCTTGTACTTCTTATCCTTTCTGTCTTTATTATTATCTCTATTCTTCTTATGTACAACTCTATTTGGAAATCTTGAAGCATAATGACCAATATTTCCACAACTGAAACATTTAAAAGGTAACATACCTTTATACTTACTAGTACCTTTCTTCAACTGCCTTGTAAAATTTTCTTCCAACTCATCTAAACTATCATCCTTCAGATCATCATCTGTCTTTGTAGCTTTAAAGGCTAACTTTGTCTTCTCCTCTTTCTTTCCAAACTTTCTCATCTCAAATGCAGTCAAGGTGCCAAATAGATGTTCTTTAGTAAACTTCTTAGGATCATACACTTCCTCAATAACTGAGACCTTATCATTGTAACTTTTTGGTAGGGTGATGAGAATCTTCTCTATTATATCCTCATTTGCCAAAGTACCCCCTTGATTCCTAACTTAATTTTTTGCAAGGTCAACCCTCTAGAGATAGCTCACAATATTTTCACCTTCTTCCATTTTCAAATTTTTATATCTACGCTTTGCTGTCAGCTTCTTTGTCAATTTCACTCTATCATTTACTTCATAAATATCTTCCAACTTCTTCCAAACTTCATAAGCAGTGCCTAAGGAAATAACTTTTGTTCACTCAGTCTTAGATAAAGCACTGTAAATTGCATACCTCACTTTCTCATTCTCCTCATAGGAAAAAACCTCATCCATAGTCATAGAACCACTTACTGGAGCAACATACTTCACCTCAACAACCTTCCAGGTCTTGTAACCAAGAGAGATTATGTAACCTCTCATCCACACTTTCTAGTCATTATAGTTAGATCCATCAAACATAGGAATCACCAATTTGTGTGCCATCAGATCTACCTCAAGTGGTTAAGCTCTTCACCAAGGAACCAAAAATCTGATACCAATTGTTGAAAGGAACAAGACAGCCAAGAGGGGGGGTGAATAAGTTGTCATAAAATTAAAACAAAAAACTTTGAACACTTATCGACTTCTTAACCAATTTATATTTTTATTAAGTATGAACATGAAATGAAAATAACGGAAAGAAAAATAAACACAAGAGACACCAGATTTTATGTGGAAAAACCAATAAGGGAAAAACCATTGTGAGGATTAGCTCACAATATAAAGTATTTGCACAATCGAATACAAAGAGGCTCATTGCCAAGGGCTCACTACCCGGATACAAGGCTCACTTCCTACAAATAGGACTCACTATCCAAAGGGAGGCTCACTTCCTATAGAAAGAAAATATTACAGAAAGATCCACCACTACAAGTTACACACATCCACAACCTGATCAAAAGGATTGTAGACACTGTCATCTCACTTCTTTCAGGAATCTAATGCATTAAATTACTACTGCCTCAATTCTCTTTCACACAACTCTGCTTCTCTAATTTGTGGCTTGATTGATTGATTTGTAATATCTCAACTTGCATTTATACCATCTTGATTGCTTCTCCAAGGTCGGTTATGCACGCTTCCTTTCATAAATTCAAATTAGGTCAGCAACTCAAAATTCCCGTGGTGTAAAGGAATGAGGGAAGACCAAACCAACACTTAACCAAGACCCAAAACATCATCTCGGATCAATCACACATTTCCTTAATCAATTCATAATCCTTCGTATGAAGTGTAAACACCAAGTCAGCCACACCTAATGAAAACACAAGTGAAATTTGAAGTACATGCTTCCACATCAAGAAGAACATGCGAACCACACAACACACTTCACCAGAAACTGTAACACATCTCAAATTCCTTTAGACTCATCTACATTAGCCGCAACAACCTTCAAACCTAGAACATTTCTCACCAGTCCATCCAGACTGTACAAACACACATAGCAATATTGAAACTCAACTTATAGAGCACCAGACCATGAACATCTTTTCCATAACACAAAGAACACCATTACAAGATATATTCTAGATCTGCAAGACCTGAAACAAGCTAGTAGAGGACTGCAGAGTAGAAACATTTCTCCTAGTCCACAAAAAAATAGCTTTGTCAAACTAGTTCACACACCGGTGAACACATTTTTTATTCTCAATCAAATGAAAAGATACAAACTAGGAGATTTCATCAATAAATTCCCATAAACAACATCTCAGATCTGCACAAGTATAGGATCACACAAAAGAAATGTAAAGCACAAACCAGAGAATATTCTAAACATACACAACTCTGTCTTCACTACAACACTTAGTAGCTCATCATATCAGCACACCTGCAACACCATAAATATAGTTGCATGTACTCACAACATCTCATTAGTATCTCAACTATACATGCGCAACCTACAACATCCCATACTGTGTTGACATCGATGACAACATTAATGACAACACAACCAAACTTGCTCATACTTACAATAGATGCTATTTATAGAGTTAAATCATGGATATATGAAGGATTTGGTTTATGCATGAACCCCTGGATTCCAAATTTTAAATCAAATCAATTCATTTCTAAGTTTGTTCCGGCCTGGGTTTAGTTACAATCTTTGCCTTTGGAATATAGAGAATTAAATTTGATAGAGATCATGGCAAATCATATAGGAATCTTCCTCAAACATGATAAGAAATTTTATGAAAACCCTACTTTACCTGTTAGGGTTTGCATATTATTAGATTTCTCAAAGCCCTTTCCTAATCAAGTTCATATAAAATTCAAATTTGGTACATGGATTCAGGAAATTGTAATAGAAAATCAGTAGAATTCATGTTCGATATGACATTCTTTTGATCATATAAAAGTATCTTGCCCTAATATTGAAGGATTAGGTAAGAAATCGGTAGGGGAAGCTTCAACTGATAATGTTTTTAGTTCAAGTGGATGGAGGTTCAAATTCAATCAGATCAAGTGATACCAAAGGAAAATGTAAGATTGAACAAGGATCAAATAAATGATGTTCATTCTTCTTCACACCTTAATTCTCTGGTCACTCCAGTTAAGCAATTTGCAAAGGGTATCAATGTGGATGAATTGGTCTATAGCCCTTCCATCTCATCCTTATCACTTACACAACTTGATAAGATAATTCGTCACTTGGTCTTCAATAGGATGCCAATTCAAATATATTTTAATTGGTCTAATAAGAAAGCAAGTATGATTTTAGATAAGTCTTTTAAGAATATTGGAGCAGAATTGTCTCAAAGAAAAGAATTTTTCCTATCCAAAAGATTCATACTAGTGAAGTTTTAAAAATGACATAGATTCAGGAAGGTAAATTTTTGGCATCAAAGTAGCAAATTGGTTTTGATAGGCAGGAGGAGCTTGCACAAAAGCTGCTTACTTCCATAGGCTCAGATCTTTTTGATGAGATAACATATGAGTTTCTCAATGAGGAAGAAGGTCATGGGATAACAGAGGAGGTTCTTAATGAGGAAGAAGTTGTAGAGGATAAAATGATTCCTGCTCAGGCAGGATACCACCAAGAGGCTTATAAGGAAGATAAGATAGAATTAGATGCAAATATGGTGTGTGAATTTGATTATTCTCAAATGCTATCTTTGGAAAAAACTCCAATTTCTCAGGTACCAATCAAAAAGACGCTAGGAAAGAGAGGTCATAAATCTAAGGCAGAAAAGCTAGAGGAAATTGAGTCAAGGATGTAGGCTACTCTATATGGGAGCATTTCACTTAACAAGAGATCGAGGAGAACATGTTGCTCTCCTCTAGTGCGATGAAGATTGTATCATGGAATGTCAAGGGAATTAATTCCCCTGATAAAAGGTCCCAGATCAAGTGTAAAATTAATGCTAGTGGGGCTGATATTATTTTACTGCAAGAGACTAAATTGTCAAAGGAAACATTTGAAGCATCAATACTAAAATGGAGTAAATGGAAGAAACAATTTATTTTAGCCCAAGGGGCCTTAGGAGGATTAATCTCATTATGGAATCCAAAATCAGTTACAATGGATTTATTGAATGGGGATTGTAATTGGCAGCTTCTTCATGTACAATGTTTTGATCTTCAGTTCAAGCTTTTCAATGTTTACGGTCCAACAGCCACACAGGATAAAAAAAGGTTGTGGGATAAACTAACAAATGTGATTCAAGGGCTAGAAAGTGAGAAAGTGGTAGTACCAGTAGACTTCAATGCAATTGTATCTCTAAATGAGAAGCAAGGGGGCATTTTTCTGACTCAAATAATAATGGTGGATTTTTGAAATTTTATTATAGACAATGTACTAAGGGATGTCTTGCTAGAAAAAGGGAAATTTACATGGACAAATCAGAGGAGAGATTTTTAATTTCTCAAAGTTGGACCTTAATGTCATATAATCTATCTTCACAAATTTTTCCATTCATAAGTTCAGATCACTATGCCATATCACTCTCTATATCAAGTGCAAGCATGACATCCAATTTTCTTATCTCTGCTCAGACAATGGTGGGTGAGTGCACCATTCCAGAGAGGTACTAAAATGTTTTAGTTTTTTTTAAAATGCAATATGTTAAGGGGAAGATTAAGGAGTGGAATGTGCAAAGTTTTAAAAATTATTTTGTGCAAAAAGAAGAGGTAGCAAAACAATTGGAAGATGTTCTTGAGTATATAATTCAAAATGGTATGGATTCCCTTACTTATGAAAAGCAAAAAAATATGAAAATGAAGTGGGAGGAATTGGGTAAGAGAGAAGAAGTTTACTGGCGCCAAAAATCAAGAGAGTTATGGTTGAAGGAAGGGGATCGAAAAAAATAAAAAATTCATGCATCCGCTCAACAAAAAAGAGCTGCGAAAACTATTTTTTCAATATATGATGCTATATCAGGTAAGCAACTTCATGAAGCAAAGGAAATTTAGGATGAAGGAGTTAAATTATTTATGAATCTCCTTGCTCCACAATAGTATGCTTCAATTCAAGGGAGTCATGATGAACAAGAGTTGTTTTATACAATACCAAGTATCATCTCTCATAGTGATAATAAGGAGTTGATGAATTTTTTTCATTATTAGAACTAAGGAAGGTAGTTTTTTCAATGTCTCCTGATAAGGCTCTAGGGCCAGATGGCTTCATAGCCTTATTTTTCCAAAAATGTTGGGATGTGTTAGGTTTTGATTTGCTTTTGGTTCTAGAGGAATATGGAGATCTGGCATGATGTTGAAGCACTTCAATGTTACAAACATTGTTGTTTTGCCAAAAATAAAGGAGCCAAAAACCTTTGCAAATTTTAGACCTATTTCCCTTTGTAATACAGTTTACAAATTTTTTATAAAGGAATTTATCTAAGATTGCAACTTCTAATACCAAAAATCATTTCACCTGAGCAAGGAGGATTTTTTCTGGGTAGGGAAACAACAAAAGGGGTGTTGGTGGCACATGAGGTGCTTCATTCTGTCAAAACTAATTTTTTTCATCTTTTATTGTAAAATTAGATATGATGAAAGCTTATGATAGGGTTCAATGGAGTTTCCTTTTGAAAGTATTGGCTAAGTTTGGATTCTCTAGCAAGTGGTGTAAATGGATATTATCCTGCCTATCATGTGTGCATTTTTTAGTCATAATTAATGGCTCTCCCTCAAGTTTTTTTAGAGTAACAAAAGGTGTAAGGAAAGGTGATCCTCTTTCCCCTTTTCTATTTATAATCATGGTAGAGGCTTTGAGCAGGGAAATAAATGATAAACACAATCAAGGTCTGTGGAAAGGTATTCTCATTCCTTAAACTAATATGTTAGTAACTCATAACCTATTTGTAGATGATACCTTATTGTATGGGAAATCAACTATTTCTAAAGCTAAGAAAATTAAATGGGTTCTTGATAAGTATTCTTTGTTGTCAAGACAAAAACTAAATGTACATAAGTCAAAGATTTATGTTTTCAAATATAAGGTTGCTATCAAAAGGAAGATGATTCAGATATTGGGTTTTTAGGAGGCAGTTTTACCATGTATGTACTTGGGAATTCCTTTTTTATTGGGGCTAATAAGTCAACATATTGGGCCAAAGTCATTGACAGAATCAAACAGAGAATTTGTGCTTGGAAAGATCATTGGTTGTCTTTTCCAAGTTGGATCTTGCTCATAAAAACAATATTAGCTGCAATTCCTAATTACTTTATTTTAGTTCTTAGGGCTCCTAAATCAATAATTGATCAAATAGAGAAAATTATTAGGAGCTTCCTATGGAAGGGGAATATGGATGATGCAAAAAAAAATTCCTTTAGTATCTCTGGATAATATGACATTGGAAAATCCTAAAAGTGGAGTAGGATTGCATGATATTTCTAAATGTAACATGGCCTTTGGGGGAAAGTTGATTTGGAAAATGTATGTCAAGCCGGATTCGAAATGGTGTGTGTTGATGTGGGAAAAGTATCTAGATAATCAAAATCCGGCATGAATATTTACAATCTCTAATCCTTCGAAAGGGTCTGCCATGTGGAATTTCATGTTGTCATGCAGAAAGGTGGTCACATCATATATTTCTTGGGAAGTTAATAAGGGTGATGAAGTTAAGTTTTGGGAGGATTCTTGGAATGGGTATTTTCCATTGAAAGATTGTCAAGAGCTACAGTCAGCTATCCCAGTTTTGTCTCAACTGTGGGGGTCTAGATTAATTGATTATTTTAGTTATGTTGAGGCTTCTTTAGGAAGGGTGAGTTGGAAAGATTTCTCTAGCACATAAATAACAAAAGAACAAAAAGAGCTTTTACATCAAATTTTGGGAGGAAGAGTAGTATTCATAACATGAAAAGTTGATCGTACAATATGGGCTCCATCCAAGAATGTTTGTTATTCAATCAAGCAGGGTTATAAGGAAATTCTTAATAAAGGTGATCATATACAAACTTAGAGAGCTTGTTCATTCTATTGGAATAGTGCAGTTTTTCCAAAAGCGAGCAGTTTCGCTTGGATAGTGTTGAGAAAAAAAGTGCTCACAAGTGATCGACTTGCTAAATTGGGAATTGTAGATCCTTTTAATTGTGTCTTATGTGGTCAAACCTTGGAAGATCTAATCACTTGTTCTTTCAATTCCCCTTTTCCCAAAGTTGTTGGTTATTTGTATTGCAAAAATTGAGCTTCTATGCTCCATTTCCAAATTTAATAGGGACCTTTTACTTCTTGGCCTGTGTTATATAAGACCTCCTTTTTTGCATGCATCTGGTGCTTAATCCCAGCAGCAGTGACATGGTCTATTTAGTGGGAATGAAATAAGCACATTTTTAGAAAAGTTTCTACCCCAAGTCAAACTGTTCATGCAATTATTGTCAATTATAGAGGTAGTAAACACATGGGTTCAAGATCATAAGAATATTGGTTCTATGTTTTCATCCTGGGATAATAACATTCTAAATAATTTGTAGGGCATAAGTTTTCCTTTTAAAGGAAGTTTGAAGCAGTCATATAAGGTGAATGTGGATAGAAGTGCAATTAAATGGAATCCGCCATTGACAGGTTACTATAAGTTGAACTTTGATGGAGCATTGAGAGTGAATCCAGGTATTTTAGGGGTAGGGGTTTTCATTAGAGATTAAAGGGGAATAGGAAAGATAGCTAGATCAATTATTTTTCCTCCAAGAATGAATAATATGGCAAAAGCATTGGCTATTCTTCATGGGCTACAACTTGCAAAGAAAATTCAAGTTAGTAAAATTCACATAGAAGGAGACTCATTAATAATTGTAAATGCATGCAAAGAAAGGGAGTGTTTTAGTTGGCATATAAGATATGTAATGCAAAATGTATGGAAGCTAATGGATGATTTTGAATCCTATCAAATTTCACATACGTACCGAGAGGGAAACAAGATAGCGGATTGCTTAGCCAATATGGGGTGTGATAAGGAGGAGATTTGTATAAGGGAAGATGATGACAAGCTAAAGGATTTCCTAACTTTAGAAGAAATAATAAGAAAATAATTAGTTATTGCAACTAATTTTTAAGGAAGGGAAATTTGCTAGCAGATTGACTAGAAAGTATGGGTTGCAAATCAGCCTATTGGAAGATCATCCTATTAGCATCCATTAATCCTGTAAGTCACAAAATGGATTAATATCCTTATCAGCAGGACCATGTGTTATCGGTGGGACCTTGTTCTTTGTCCCTTTGATAGATCGATATTTTTTTGGTGATAATCAGTTTGTGAAAGTCCTACATCGGTAGGAGTCTCTCAACAGCCTCCTCGATAGTCTGACAACATGCCTTGGTTTTTTGTTGATGTGACCTTGTTCTAGGAAGAGAAACATATGAAGGAGCATGGCATTATAATGTTCTAGTCTCCCGCAATCGCACGATGTTATAAGAAGGGCTTTATCGGCATGACAAGATCATATCAATGAGACTCGCCCTAGAGTCTCTTCAATAACCTGATAGTTATGTCATCGGCGAGACACTGGGTCATCGAAGGGAGTTCCATGAAAATATATTCAATGGAACGATAAGGAATAAGGAAGCACTCTCTAGGGGACCCAGCCATAATGACATGGATGGCAGTGATGACAAAGCAGACATGTGGCATAACAAGATTGAATAAATGGTAATCCACATCCTTGTTGTAGATTACGATGCAATGACATGGCAATGAGGTGGACAGGTGACGTCATCAAGGGTCTTCATCGGTGTGTCAGTAGGACTTTGAAGGATGTCTCCTCGACAATCCGATGACCTTCTCATCAAGCGAACAAAGTGATGTCACTAGGACTATGAAGCTAGTCTCTACGATAGGGCGATGGGAGAATCAATGTTGATTGTGGGACTTGGTAAAGTAAAGATGACATGCATTGATCCAATAGTGGCGATGACATATCTAGTGGACCCCATATATGACAAGAAAACAACAAATTGAAGAGTGATGTGGTGATGATGTGGATGTATTCAAAGTTTCAATGGGAGTTTGGGGTTTCATCGAGACTTTGGGAGGTGGAAAGCTATTGTCGACAAGAGTTGTTCACCTCAGTAGGAGATCCCTGAATGTCTCTTTGATACTCTGATGAAAGTGTGTCAGAAGGACATTACGTGGTCATCATGACATTGGAGCATGTCTCCTTGAAACTCCAATAGAAGGCTAGAGGAACTTGTCAGTGGGACTTCGGGCTTTTGTCGAGACTTTGGGAGGTGGAAAGCTATTGTCGATGAGAGTTGATCACCTCGATGGGAGATTCCTGATTCTCTCTTCGATACTCTGATGAAAGTGTGTCAGAAAGACATTGTGTGGTCATTGTGACATTGGAGCATGTCTCCTTGACACTTTGATAGAAGGCCAGAGGAATATTGTCGATGGGACTTTTAGATTTCACCGAGACTTTGGTGCAAGTCTCCTCGATGGTTTGATAGTTGTGGAAATGTCGTGAGATTGTAGAGGATTGGATGGTGTAAAGATGATTCAATGGTGCCCTCCAGCCCTATCGTATTTTGGGGAGGCCACATCTTGTTGAGAGGAGATGGTCTAGCATCTCTTTGATGAAGTGATAAAGACTAAGACACAATGTTACATCGAGGTGACAATGGAGTTTCGAAGAGATAGTGTTTTGAGTCCCTTTGACTTGGTGATGAAAAACTAATCAATAGTGGGGAATGCAAGGTGTAGCGTACAGTGAGTATGATAGTACAGGGTTAATGCAACTTATGCATATGAGCGAAAATGAAATACAATTGGACATAATGGAGGAGTAAGATGTTGCCTAAGGAAACAAATTTTGTTTATGGTGGTTTTGATTATAAAAGGTTTTCAGTCGAGTATGTAGGGGGTTAAATTTTTCTATTGGGTAGTGAATGAATAGTGTGCAAATACTTGTAATTATTCATTATGGGATTGGGAAGCAAAATGTTTTGTCAACTGTAAGCTATTATGCTGATATTTCTAGCTATCAAGAGCCATTGAAATTCTATTTTGTAAAAATCTATTTCTATTTATTAATATATATACAGGCTTATTGCCTTTCACTTAAAAAAAAAGAAGAAAATTGTCAATTTAAGTGCGAATTGGTTGCAAAATTGTAAGATTGAATGGATCTTGGTAATCTATGAATCTGCAAATTTGTGTGAGTTTTTGTTTGGACAGCAAGGAGGTGGATTTGTATTTGAGTATATGAGTTTAATACTATTGTTGAGTTGAGGGTTGTCATCGAGTTTATTTTTATTGTAGTAAAATCAAATAGAGATTTGTGCAACAATCTTTGTATAGTTGTTGTTGTGTGAATTTGTGAAGTTCTTGGCAAGAGGCAGTTGCTCTTGAATTAATTGGTATCAGAGAAATAAGTCCTAAGAGTGGAGAGGATCCAATAGGACCTGCAAGTGTGGAAGTGTCAATAGATTGTCAACTGTGAGGCAGTTCACATCGAGAAGTAAGTGTGTGAAGTAGTTGAGAAGAAGCTCGTGAGATTTGTTGCAGGTGTGTGAGGAATCCTGAGTAGCGAGAGAGAGCTTGAAGCCACAGAGGAATTTGTTTTAAGAGTGATCATGACAGATTATGAAAGGTGAGATTGCAGTAGACAAAGATGGGTTGGGTCGTGAGGAGACCCGTGCGGATACTGTTTTGGGAGCAGTATTGGGATAAAATGGAGGAAAAAATGTGTGAAGTAGTGGAAAAGATCGTTTGTGAAGAATTAGGAAAGATCGAGACGAGGCTCGAAAAATTGGAAAATAATTTTTGGAAATATGAAAAGAAAGTGGTAAAGAGGAATGAGAAGAAGAACAAGGATAGTAGCCTAAGATGGAAATAGGAAGAAGTGAGAGCAGCCCCTACCGATGGAGAATTTGTAGCAAATACATGCTATGAGGAAGGCATGAAGAGAGAAGAAGAGAGGAGTGAGGTGAGAAGCGAAGAGGTCACAATAGACAGTGAAAGTGAAGCAGATTTTTTTGCACAATTGTTGGCGATTAAGGAAGAGTGGACGTCGAAAATTGATGGTGTAGTGAAGGGAGATGAACGAAAGATTGCAGCTAAGAAGAATGTGGAAGGAATCACAATGAAGTTCAATGTTGTAGTTGCAAATCAAGATAAGGTAAAATAATTTTATGATGTTACTTTGATTTCAGATGAGATGATAGAAAGTGAGATGCATAGAGAGAAAGAGCATGTAGTAGATGTTATGTATTTCCTTGTTGAGATAGTGGAAGATGTTACATGATTTTGGTGGAGGTGGTCTATAGTGGGTTGGATCCCACAAGTGAGAAGAAAAGAATAGAGGGTGTTTGGCAGAGGAGGGCGGTTCATGGTGGAAATGATTCCATGAGAGGAAGGATGAAGTGGAGTGTTGTTGGAGGAAGATGGTGAGTTTTCCAGAAAGATGTTGGAAGAAGAGAAAGAAGGGTTAACTTGGCGTACAAGATTCAACGAAGGAGTTCGCTACAAGTTGGTTGCAACCTAGAATAGTAGTTCAACTACTCAACTCCACCATTGTGACCCTATGTTGATAATATTTTTACCTAGTGTGTTTGAGGCAGGAGCATCCCAGGAAAAGCACAATCTTGCATCAACCAAAAAAAAATTCAATTTTTTTTTTAGTTTTGGTTTTGTGTTCATTGTGCATCAAATTCTTGAGCCCAATTTCATTTCAATTTCAATGATCAATTACAAAGTCGACTATGGTAATCTAGTCAAACATTTGTGCATTTATTGATTCCTCCATATATTTGAATGGTGATTTGATTTTTGATTGAGGAGGCAATGCTAAAGAAGGGAAAATATATATAATATTTTCTTAACAATAAGTTTAAAGGACTCGACTATGCATGAAATTCCGAATAGAAAAAAAGAAGTGAAGAATAAATTATTAAGCACTATTGTCCATGTCTAGCAAAAGGTGAAAAGTCATGGCCATAGAGAGGGGAAGATTTAATAAATTGCATTTTTAACTTTTGCATTGTGAAGAAAAAATAGAAGGGCACGCACCAGGGAAACTGGGTGAAGGTGTTGCAAGAGGTAGAAGAATTGTGGAAAGAGCTAGAAATTCCACAGGATAGTGAAATGTTGCAAATAGAGGAAAGATTCTTTGAAGACAACACAAAAATTTTGAGATAAATAAATATCCAAAGAATAGGCCGTGCCCACCTTGGCTATTAGTAAACAACCAAAACAATTAAAATCAAACTCCTATGTTGATTGATTAGAGAGAGAGGGCTATAAAGTAAAGAAATAGAGAAAAGAAAGAGCATTGGGCTACACAGATTTAAATGCTGAAGTGTATGTAACCCGTGCATTGAGAATTCAATACAAATAAATTGGATTTAAATATTATTTTATTTGAATTTTTAATTTTTTGACAATTAGAGATAATTGGATTTTTCTTCCCAATGTAATAGAGTTAAAATGTTTAAAATTAACAAATGCAATTGTCAATTTAAGTGCAAATTGGCTGCAAAATTGTAAGATTGAATGGATCTTGGTAATATATGAATCTGTAAATTTGTGTGAGTTTTGGTTTGGACAACGAGGAGGTGGATTTGTATTTGACTATATGAGTTTAATATTTTTTTTGAGTTGAGGGTTGTCATTGAGTTTATTTTTATTCTAGTAAAATCAAATAGATATTTGTGCCACAATCTTTGTATAGTTGTTGTGTGAATTTGTGAAGTTCTTGGCAAGAGATAGTTGATCTTGCATTAGTTTTCTATAAGTCATGCTTCAACTTCTATTTCAACTTTTTATTTAAATCTAGATGCATATTCCTTGAAGGAATTAGTAAATAGCTTGAAGTTCTCCATTGTAGGTAGGGAGGAACTAATGTTTATTTCAAGTGTTATCTCTTGCACTATCTTTATAGCTTCATCCATTAATTCATTGATCTCATGCTCATGTTGAGCATCATCTATATGCATATCTCCTGCCATATTTAGTTTTGAGACACTGAGGTTAACCTTTAAATCTTCTTCAAAGGTCACAATGATGCCAATTTCCTTTTTCCTTGTAGCTTTCTGCTTGATTCTCCTTGTAATTTTCTTTGCTTCTACCCTGATGGAATGGACTACCAGAGGGAAATTCTCCCTTACATAAGGATTATTTATGGATTTCCTCTTCTCACTAGCTGTAGGTAGAGATGTAGTAATTGATCTCCTAGAGCTACCAGAGGCTTCTTTTGCACTCATATCAGCTCTATCTCTTTCTATAGCTACCCTAACTTTGTCTTTTGAGATGCCAAGCTTTTTGGCATATGAGTCTACCTCAGCATCAACTTTTCTCTTCATCTGTAATTTATGTATTTCCATACCTTGGTCTATTGGGATCTTTAGGACTATTCAACAACACTTCTGCACAATCAATAGCTTCTTCTTCTGACACTTCATAGCCAAGTTCCAAAACCCAAATGGTTCTAGGTTCAACTGCTTCCATTATGCAAAAAATAGTAGAGACTAGAAAGGTAATGTTATTTATGTATTTCTTTACAACATCTCCTAGAATTCTCTGTCTCATGTTCATTCTTCTTTGAAACATTGCAAAGAAGGCTACAAGGGCATCACCCTGAGCATTCATATCTCCAATATTACTCATATAGTCTCCTATCTAGTGTGCAACATGATTTTCACTTGACCAATTAACCTTTCCAACTACAGGAACTTCCTTCAAAAAGTAGAAAATAAAATATATCACCAATGTGCCATACTTGAATACATGCTTTTTCTTCTTAATTTACTTCAGGTTCTCCATCAATTGTTGTCAAAGCAACTCACAAAGGTCATAATCAACATTATTCTCAATCATTTCTAGTGCCACATGAATTGTGGTGGAAAAGACCGAGTTGTCTCTATAAAGCTTGTGTCCAATAACCATAGTTGCATTTTTATTGTTGTGCTTCTAATAGGGTTTACTACAACACCCGTTTTCTCCATTATATCTTTTTTCTTAGCATATTTCCAAATTGGAACTGATTCAGTGGACCATAAACCAATGATTTCTCGAATCACTTCCTTGGTAATCATGTGAAGTCCATCAATCTAGTATCCACATAAATTAATCGTGAATTCTTCTTAAGGCCATTCTAATGCACTTCTCTTCATAGAAAAAGTTTAGAAACTGATGCCAAACATCTAATTTCTTCTCAGTCAGGCTATTGTACTATTGTTTTAAGGTGTAATCATCTACAACTAACTCATCTACCCATAGATTCAATAATTTTCTAGAGGGGTGTTCTTCCACATTCCCATGAATGTAAGCTCTAATATCTTCAGTAGGAAGAACCCCAAAACGTATGTGTGAAAATGCACCTAGGTGATCATCATCTAAGACTTTGGTGGAATATCTTCTAAATTTGGGTTGCAGTATTTGTGAAACATATAAAATTTTTGGTGTTGCCATTGCATTCAAATTTCCTTCAAATGATAATTCTAGAAAATTAGAATGTGTATGGAATCCTAAATACCCTTTTCTCTACTCGGCGATGTAGGGTTTTAAAATTCTACAACTTGGAGACGCTTCAGACTCTTCAACTCCACTTCTTGCTCCTCTATTATCTTTCAAATGAATTTAATGAAATGAATTTTATATATCAAATATGATTTTAACTCTATTCTTTGACCTAATTCTATAATAAATACTTCCAACCATAAAGCCGGTAATCCTAAAAACTGTATGAACGGTCAACTTCTCAAGTCCACAAATTTCTGCATTAGCATATTTCTTTTCAAAATCTTCTTCAATAGGTCAAGAATTCCATTCTTCATGATATATCATTGTGCCAAGCCATGGCACCTCATATAGCTGGGGGTTATTTGATTTTCTATTATTACTCCCTCTAAGCCAATGCCCAGGTTCAATTCCCAAAGGAATTATCTTCATTGAAGAATGGTACAGATTCATTTGTAGTCTCTGATTCTTCCTTGTTCTCAAGCTCCTCTTTCTTTCTCCATATCCTTTCCATTTCCTTCTTTACTTCTACTGGATCAATCTTTTTAACTGGTTCATTCTTCTTTATCAGATCATGCTTCCTTGTGTTTCTACTTCTGTAAATTTAGCAATATGTCCAAGCCTACTATAATTGTTGCATATGAAATTTCTTTGAGAATTATTCCTTCCATTCATTCTATATTTGCATTGATTAGCTTTGTGTCCAAATCCATAGCATGTATAACAATAACCTTTGAAAGATTGAATCATTCTACCATTGCTATATCCATTCTTCAATTGAATTCTGCATTCACTTGGTCTAATGTCCAAATATTTTTCATGTAAAACACTAACCAATAAAGGATGGAACATTCTTATTCATTATACTTCTACATTATATTGCCCTATGTCCATATTTATTGCAAGAATAACATAAACCTTTGAAAGATGTGTACCTTTGAGCATTTGATTGTCTGATAAGGGTTCTTCTAGCATTGCTTCTTTGATTTTGGAACTTTCCATTGTTCTTCTTGTCTTCAGTCTTCTTTGATTCATTGATATTATTTCCTATATTAGATGTATGAGTTGCTTTTGAGCTTTCTCCCTTTTCAAGTCCCAAACCATCTTTATTTTTGGATGCTTTCTAACTTGCAATCAAATCATCAAGAATTTTAGAAATTTTCTTTAATTTATCCTCATGACTTCTTTCCTTCTCCAGATCTTATCTTAGATTCACCGCTTCTTGTTCAATCCTCATGCATTCATTAGTTTTTCTTTCTACCATTTCCTCTAGACATTTCTCAATATTTTTTCTTTTCTTCCACTTACACTTTTAATCCAGAGAGATCTTCATTTGCTTGTTTCGATTGTTCATTGAATTCCTTATGCCTCTTTGAACTTTTTGATCTACTCTCTTAGTTTTCTAATACATTCATTTGCCTCTTTCATATTTTCCTTTGTATGTTTATTTTCATTTTCAACTTTGCTAAGATCTTCTAGAGAAACTTTGAGTTCTCCATCTTTGTCAAGCATGCAATCTTCTTCTGTATATCCAATAGCAAAAATCTATTTCAGAGGAATAGGGAACTTTATATTAGCCATGTGTTCAAACTCTAAGATCTTCCCAAAGTGATCAAGCTCCTTCCAGGGATCCAAGCTCTGATATCAATTGTTGAACACCTAGAATACTAAGAGGAGGGGGGTAAATCAGTATTCCTTTAAACCATTCAAATATTATCCATCCAATTTCCAAAATAAATTCAACTCTAATAATTAATGAAAGCATGAAACGTCCACAAAATCACATGACACATGAACACCAAGTTTTTTATGTGGAAAACCCAAAATGGGAAAAAACACAGTGAGGGTTAGCTCACTTATTGAACTATTACAAATGCATCTACAATATGCTGGATTATAGTTCCAATGAAGTACAAAATGATCTTTGCACTAATTTGGATCAATTCTCTACTCTACTCTGCATTCACACACTTTACAACATAATTCACACAACTTTGATTAAATTTGCATCATACATGTCACTTTTCACACATTAATCCCACTTCTTCTTTCACTTATTCATAAAACACTAAAATCTATCCATTATTTATATCCACATCAAGTGTAACTTCAATTAGGTCAGCCTAATTATAAGTAACACAAAAAATTAAGCTTGCCGTCCTTAAAAAAATTCATCCACATCTCATGCCTTAATCCAAATTTAAATTCAACTTAAGATAGGTCGAGATGGACCCAATAATAGATCTCACCTAGGACCAAAAAACTTATTTATCTTTTGCATAACATCAAATGTGTTAGGTCAGCCCCAAATAAGACCTAAACACAAAACTTACATCTATTTATCGAATTCATCATGCATGTGACACAAAACTCGATCTTACTTTGAATTCCTACTCAACTGACATTTGAAAGCTTATCTTTAACATCACAACATGAAATAATTATTTGTGAAGGAATGCAAAATCTCCCACATCGACACTCTATACAAAAAACAACTTGAATATATAGAGCTAAACTCTTCTAATCATATATTCCTAAATACTTCACCAAACAACACAAAATCTTAGATTTAGATACATTTGATGATCATCAAAACACATTTAGAATCACAAAGTGACATCTCAATTTGTGATGGAGTGTGGACCCAAAAATTGATGCACTAAACCACTGTACTAGTAGATTTGATACTTAGGCATTTCCCTTTGTAGTTGTTCTTTTCAAACCAATTTATCATGTATAAAAGTCTTCAAAAATACTTCTAAGTCATGCTAGAATGATCCACAACAATGTTGACATCAATGAAAACACTAGATCATGCAACATGTACATATCATGCTACATACCATGCTCATGTTGTTGGACATCATCATCAATGACAAACTCCCAACAATCTCTCTGTATACATCACTTCCAACAAACTTTGCACAAGGAGAATTTATTTATTTGAGAGAAATCATTATAATGTACAAATCAATCATAATACAAGGGTTGGAAGTCATAAAAATGGTTCACAAATTATATAAGGTTACACATATAATCAATGTATATTAGTACCACAATACTCACACTAAAAGGTTACTTAGTATTTTCTAACCATAATAAATATGTCATTGAAGTATTTATATAAATAAAGAAATATTCAACCCATCAAGGATTCAATATATCATATAAAATAAGGCTATTTCAAATATTTAATTCTTATTTTGTTTCTATTTCTCTGATTACAAGAATTACTCTACAACTCTTTTTTCTCAAACACATGTATAAAATTGATTCCACTTGACTTGTGTCACAAGGCTCATAAAATATAATTTATTGGGATTACCAATACAAATTGACCAAAATAACCATAGGAACATTGATTCATGAAATGATAGAAATATAGTTAAAGTTACTTTTCTAAGAACTCCTCAATGCAATTACTATTACATTCTTGCTTAAATAAAGTGGTTTAACCACCAAGAAAGCATGTATACATAGATCTAGGGAAGGAAAATATTATGAACTTTCTATAATGGTTGTTCTATTGTTTTTGGATTTGATTGTGTTTGAATTTTTTTGCATCAAAAAATTCAAACACAATCAAATCCTGAAACAATAAAACAATACTATGGATTGTGGAAACTTGATATCATTAATTCTATAATGGTCCCAAAAGTTACAGGTTTAACCTCACTATAGAGTTGCATAGGCTTTCTACTTCCTCATATGAATTGTTAGGAACCCCTTCTAAATATGGTAGTTGAATACAAGTTGCATAAATTGATATGTACCAATAGTAACATAGATCAAGAAAGCTCAAAATAAGAAAGTCTTCATCATAATAATATCTCAATTAAATCCTTAATATATTTATAAAAGAAAGTAAAATTCAAAAGTGGTCACCATTGCAACTTCTCAAATTTAAGCCAAAAATACAATTAAATGAGTCCTTGAGGAAAGGAGGAACATTTAAATACAAACGACTAAGAGCCAAATAAGTTAATGCTATTGTCTTAATAATTAAAAATGGCATAACTAAATGAATAATAATTCAACAATCTTGTATTGATCTATAATGTTTAAGAAATAAGATTTCCAAATTTAAACATCTCAACATTGCTTGTGAGTTTCAATCATCTAATTGTAATGGTGTTATAACCTCAAATTTATCTCTATCTATTGATTATCTTGTCTTCTACTATATTTTTCTTTTGTTTGGTAAATCGTTGCTAAGGGGCAACACCCTGAAATCAACCATAGCCTTGTGACCCGATGGTGTCGAAACTGACTTTAAGCTTTCGCTCCACCGGGCCCGATGGTGTCGAAATTGACTTTAAGCTTTTGCTCCATTGGACCAAGGCGAGGGATTCAAACCTTAGATAGCCCAACTGCTGCCCTTACAACTTAACCATTGCACTGTGAGATCAACCCTATCTTCTACTAATTTTATGTCTTCTTTTAAATTCTTTTTTATATGCTATATATTATCTTAAATAATTTTATTTAATTTATAATATTAAGATATAAACTCTAACAATTACTACTTTTAATTTTGATTTCCAAAAACTACATTATAAGGGATTCTAATATAGTCCATAAAGTATTCTTACAATTACAAAATTGTTTCTTTATGAAGAACAATAATCAAAAGAAAACTTCTTTTACAATTATATTATTTAAGAAGTATAAAACTTTACACACAACTAGCTTTTTCCACTTCAAGATAGAAGACTAAAACATTAAGAAAAGAAAGAAAGATTAAACCCACTACCTATGTCATTCCTACTTGCTTGACTTTTTTTTCATTATACAAAAATCTCACTCAAGAAGTTCCATATCTAAAATATAATGTTTAAATAATCTATGTGCCTTATTTAAATCCAATGACCACACAATATATTTTTCCATTTTACATTAAAATAAGGAATAAATGTAATGCATTCTCTTTAAAATATAATTTTGTTCAATACATGTTGAATCTAGGGATTTCTAATAATAACCATGCAAAATTGTTTATGTTGTTTTGTGTTATCGTACATAATACTCATAGCCCACTTAAAAAAATGTGTAAATATATATTTCAATTGGAAGGCGCCTAACTCATTATAATGCCATGCTAAGACTCTATATTCCATGTTTTTAAATGCAAGATTGGATAATGAATTTTTAAATAGAAGTGGATTTTGATTGCAAAAATCATATTGAATATAAAATAAAAGTATATAAAAAGTTTGTAATAAATTAGTGGTTATTTGTTTTTTAATATTAAAAATATGAAAAATTAAAATATAAGTTAAATTATATAATTAGATTTTTGTAAAGTAGGTGGTAAGGGATTATATTATAAAATTAGATCTAAAAGGTTAGGATAAGAAAATATATGTGTTTAAAAGGGAACATATAAATTGAGTAAGTCTATGAATCTATAGGAAAATACATGTCATATTATTAAAATAATTATGTTGGTGGAGTGGTAGCTCTTTGATAACTATGTGGGTAATGGTGTGAAGACTTTGAATAATTGTGTCTTTGGTCTTAACTGTTAGAAAATACGTATTAATCTTGTTTCTAATGTTGAGTATATAAATAATATATTTCTTAGACTACAAAATACTAAAACTTAATTCTTAGGTTATAGAATTTGTTTGTGTGAATGGTAGCTCTAGACTTGCTCAAACATAGACAAACAACACAATGTTAGTCAATAAACAAATCTAAACTAGCATTCCCCATGAGATTCATTCAAAGCACAATGAACAAGAAATAAAGCAAAGAAACCAAATGAAAGCTATTTAAATCCTATTCAAATACTCAAACCCAACATCCCATGGGGGAATTGGTGCTACTTTGATGTGGAAAGTAGCCCTTTCCCAATTCCTTGCAAGTTTGATGATAAATGATTGATCCTTGATGAAAATTCTCAATAACCTAGCTATGGTGATGAAATGTTATGAAAACCTTGATGAACAATGGATGAACTTGCATAAAATCTGTAGATAATGACTTCGCATAAAGTTGTGGATCCAAAATCAATAGAAGAGCTCTCTATTTACAGGAAAGAAGGATGGAGGAATGAGAGACATGAAGGATGTGGGATTAAAGATAGACCAATGGCATTATGCCACTTGTTAACATGCTATTGAAGAGAGTTGGAGCACATTTTGATCAATGTGCGAATAAATGCAGTTAGGTGGAAATTTGGAATTTGAAAGTTGGCTTGTGGAGGAAGAGATGGAAGAAGAGTTAATGCCACTTGGCTCAAGAAAAAGGACATGTAAGAGGCTTAAATGCCATGTTGGAGGACAAGTCCTTTTGGGAGGGAGATTTCAAATGGAGAGAATATCCCAATGAGATGCCCTTTTGAATGAAAATAGAAGAATTTATAAATCAATTAAATTGATTTACTTGTGCAAGTTGCAAAATCTAGAGGATTTGATGGATTGGAGATAGAGTTAATAAGGATTTACTTGAGATGAGTTGATTTATAAATCAACTAAATAGAAAAATTTATAAATCAATTAAATTGATTTACTTGTGCAAGTTGCAAAATCTAGAGGATTTGATGGATTAGAGTTAGAGTTAATAAGGTTTTAATTAACTTAGATGGAGATTAGTTGATTTGACACTTGATTTAGATTTTTGGATTTGTTTAAATCAAATGAGAGGAATAATGAGTATTAGACTTAATTAAATAGAGTTTGATTTATTTAATTAAAAGGGATGATGCTAGATTTAATCAAATAAAGGTTAATTTATTTAATTAAAATGAGATGACCTTAGGATATAATTAAATAAAATGATTTATTTAATCAAAAGAGAAATATGATTTAATTAAATAAAGTGATTTATTTAATTAAAAGAAGATAACAATTTAATCAAATAAAGTTGATGCATTTAATTAACAAAGGAACTAGGATGAATAATGAAATAAAGATTATTCGATTAAATGGTTAGTAGAGAGATGATTTAGGCATAATTGTTGTTAGTAAATCAGGATTAAGTGCACGATATCAATCAATATAATTTGAACGCCTAGAGTTTGTAGGTAAAATAAAAAAGTATAGATTGTTTTGCATTGCTTATAGGAATTCATGTGTAGATAATTTTGGGATTTATAGTTTGAGAAATGGTCCCAATGACCTCACAAATAAGAATTTATAATCTACAAAGGTTGAACCTCTTGCATTAGAAATGTAAAAATATATAAAACACAAAAAAGAGTTATAAGAGAGAGTTACACTTGTTTACCAACTTGTGATACATGTTACGACACATGATAAGACATCTTTGAATGGAGATAATGAAGATAAAATAAAATTTTGAGCCGGTGAGTGGTTTATGAAGTGCTTATTGTTGTCAATTGTTGCCATTGATGTTAGTACTTGAGGAGTTTTGTGTGAGATTGTTGGCAGTGGTTGTCATTGATGTCAACACAGATTGTTGGTTATCTTTGATGTCTACACTTGATGAAGATTATTATATGTTTGGTAGTGGTTCATGAGCTTGTTATTAGTAGTTGATGACAACACTTGTTGAATTGTTTGCGGTTGACATTATTGTCAACACTTGAGAAGTAAGGGAGATTGTTGGCATATGATGTCCCTGATGTCAAGTACTTGGTGAAAGATTGTTGCAGTGTTTGTTACATAGCACTGGTTTTCATTGTTGATAACTTTTAGGTTGGGTTAACATTGATGTATGGAGATGGTTTTTGAAGTTCATGATTGGATGTCATGCCTTGTCTGATGATAATCAAAGAAGTATTGAGTATAGTTGTTATCAACATAGTTAATTTCATAATGATATATTAAGATGAGGATTAGAAGTGTTTATGATAGTGGAGAGATGATGTTGAAGGTCTACAGTATGGCTTATGCTCTCGCCTAGTGTTCTTGATGAAGCATCTATTTCTAAAAGAAATTTTTGGCCTCTACAAGTTGGTTAAGTGTTCCTAGTTCAAGAAGTTGCATTGAAGTCTATTTAGGAGAATGCTCTACATTCCTCCATTGTTGAAGATATGGTCTTATTGCTTGGGATTCAAAGTTAGTGTTATGTGGATGTTGCACTCCTATCTTTTTAGGTCACCAGTGTTTCCGAGAAGATTTATGTGAACTACAAAAGGTTGACAGTGTTGGTTG
>VDFB02276539.1:0-28688 GCA_007258455.2 Sequoia sempervirens
ACTAAGGCACCACGGTTTGGAAGGGCTATGACTTTCCACTAGATCGTGGTATATTTTAAGATCATCGCAAGCTTCCAAGAGGGATATACATTTTGTAGACTCACCGCCAACAATATAACCGGAGGAGGTTAGAGGAATAGAGAAACGAAGGAGGATCAATAGCTGGAAAATACAGACGTCTCCCTATTGACCAAGGAACAAGAGACAAAGAGATATCAGTTGTCAAGTCATTACTGCAAGGGAGAAAGAAAGGAATCATGGGAGAACGTAGGCGTCCATCTATAGATCAAGGAGGAAAGTATATATGGGCATTAAAGGACATAAGCAGAGTCAATAAAAGATCATAGGTTGAGCTTCAGTCAAGGAAAATGGAGTTTGGAGAATGACCACCTTTGACACCCGGCTTGATGGGAGAGGAAAGTATAAAAATATCAACAGGAATACATCTGTTATAAAGGTAAGTAAATTTCTGTTATAAAATAAATAATTACAATTTATTAAATAAATAATAATGAAGGAATGAACTACGAATTGAATAATGGTTGGTGTCGACATATATATTTAATGTACATATTTGATAAATATAAATATATCAAATATAATATGTTTTCTGTATATATAATTCATTTGCTGATAAATATATTCTTGGTAATTGGTAAGTATATATATATATATATATATATTAGTATTCATAGATACATCATGAAATGATGAGCAAATACAATATATACACATAATATATATAATAATATAATATGGTATTTACGACTATCCAATAATGATGCTTGCAGCAATTATTGAACCTTATAAATAATATTGACTCTATTCATTCACTACGTTGCTAAATGGTATAATAGAATCCATTTGGACAGATATTAACATTTACCCTGATAAGAAGGAAATGAATAATCCTTTGACAAGAACGAAATATTTATATCCTCTTTGATCTTAATAGCTACTATCACGGAAACTTATTGAACCCTAACGCTCTAATATCTCTTTGAGAAATAGTTTGAATGTAAGATCTACGTTTAAGTGCCTCCACTAGAAAGGGGTCATTACAGGAATCGACCCCAGATAAATACTAGCCAACCAAAGGAGTCGGCCACCAGATGGAAATATTATTTTGGGTGCCGACCAACAACTAATAAATTTAAAGGTTATTTAACAATAATTTAAATTTATTAATTATTTAATATTATATTATTAATATTTAATAATATTTTACATTATCATTTAAAAATGCTTTTTTCCTACCAACTAGAAATAGGTCCCAAATTGGGGACATGATACTCCTCTCGTCCCGAAAATTGCTTGCCCTCAAACAATTCGCACTTGTATACTAGGATCCCATATCAATCTGAAATTCATTGCTCTGCAATTCTGTAGGGCTAATTTGACGTAACCATCACTAGCATCATTTCCCTTCTACAACATCTTGGGAGGCACTTCATCAATCATACAAAGCCCAATGTCATCACTTTCTTCCAACATGCTCTATTGAAGAATATCGCTATGCAACCTCGAGACGAGATAAACATCTCTCATCCAAACTCCATCAATGATTTGATCAATCTTGGAAAGAGGGAGTGTAAAAGTTTCTTGGCCCTCCTCCACGTAATTAGAGTGCATACTCACGGGGTTTCCTTGATAGACTTGCAATTCTTGGGTTTGGGCTGATGCAACTTGGACAATACTATCTTCTGTCATAGAGGTGTCCTCCTGTTGGTCGGCTTGAAACTCTGATCCTTCTTGCTGATCTATCATCATATCTTTCTTGACCCCTTCATGCATAGATGAAATCTTCTCCACTTCAAGCTCCACTTCAGCGTCTTCAAGGGACTCAATCACCTCTATGACTTCCTCCTTTTGTGCGTTTGGCTCATGTTCCATCACTTGGGGCTCTTCTTGTTTCAAGACTGGTTCTTTGTCATGTCCCCGAATTGGAGGTATGGTGATTTAATTAAATTATTTAATTAAGTTGTCCAAATTATTGATATTTTATGAGGATAGTTTAATTGATGATTTAATTAAATCAAGAGGTGTTATTAAATTAATTATTTATTAAGTTACTTCAAAAAAATAAAATATCAAAAGGGATGACTTATTTAATTAATTTAATAATAAAAAGTGACTTAAGTGACTTAATAATAAAATAATAAAATAATAAAGTCACTTAAGGAATAAACAAGAATCTTCTAGAAGCCTCTTGATGATGAAGTTGAAAAAGTATAAAAAGAGGCTTTGGCTATGCATTTGGACATCTTGAGTTGAATACACTTTTTCTACTACACTGCTGAAGTTGAATGCTTAGCTTGTTGAATTCCAGTCTTCGTTTGTGAAAGACCAAACCTAGCTGGTTAAGTGCTAATTTCGGTTGTGAAACACCAGCCCTAGTTGGATATTTGAGGAAGTTACTTCAGACCTCCTGATTGTGCTTGCATTGCCAAAATTTAGTGGCCATTGGCCAAACTTTGCTCTTGAGAAGAAATCGATATTGTGGAGTTCATTTGCATAGTTTATGAAATCTCTTCTAGTTTGTAATTGCAGCAAATAGAAGTCGAATGGTTGATTCTCCATTACAGATTTATTGAGACAATTAGAGGAGACGTCATTGTGCTTTGAGGGCTGAATTTTGCAGTTCTTGTGAAGGCTGATTTTTGTTATGCTTGAGGAAGAAAATCGCAGCTATGGGTGGCATGAGCTGGGATGAATTCACCAGCTGATTGAAGATACTAAGGAAGGTTCGATTTTGTTTAAGGCTGCAGATAAAAATCTGATTTTGATTGGAGAAGAGGCGCTTCATGTCAAGAAAGAGGATCGCTGTCAAGAAGGACGATTTGTGAAGAATCTAAGTTACTACAAGAGGCTGCACCTACTTCAGTTGCCAACCTTCAGGTTCTCAATATTCATCATCAGCTGTAGTATCATCTGCATTTTAGAGTAGTTCAGTAGAAGTAAATTGCTGAAAAAGGCAATGAGTCTTGTCAATTTTGTATAAGATAATGAGTTGCAATTAGAAGTCTGAGATATTTGGTATTATAGTCCAATCAAGGGTCTTGGTATCTAGTTGTAATCGCTGTTGTATGACAGCCAGTTGCATTATAATTTCAGTCATACCTTAAGAGAGAAAATCTGAGTTAATTCTGTATGTATTCTCAAGCATTGAACTTCATACATAATATTAAGTTAAGGAGTTTAGTTTAACTGCCAATTATATGACAAAATGTTAGTAGATACTCTTCTCATTTTAGCTGGAGTAGTTTGCATGCCAAGTGTTTGGCAAAATGTCTAGTTGGCTGTAGGTTAATATTTATATGTATTTGTTGCCTCTCAATTCATCTATTGCATTTGAAAAGTACAAAAACAAGTGTATTTTCATATTAGCAGCAGTTGTGGAGTTAAATACATCTTCATTTTATCATCAAATATCAAGTTGTACAATCAGCCATTGCATATCAGCACCTACAGCAGTTGCAAGACAATTGTTTGACAAAATTACAAGGACAAGTTTAAGAAGTTTTGGGCCAGAACTTGCAAGGCTCATTACATTCTTCTGGCTCCAGACCTTTAATCTCTTCCTTGGCAGTTTTTGAATCTTCCTCTTCTTTCTTCTTTCGTCATATGTAGTCATAAAATCCCTTTTTGTGGGGGTAGTGGGACTCGAGCGCCTTCAAGTACACATCAAGGGGAATGCAAGCCTTTGCGTGAGCTGGAAAACTTTGGTATTGGTCCAAGATTTTGGGGGCTTTAGATGCGTACTCTTCTATCTTTTTTTGTGCTTTCAGCAATAGCTCTTGGATAGGGTCTATGTCCTCTACTCTACGTAAGAATTTAGGTAATCTTCATCTCTAATCCATGTTATTTCTCTTGTCCATTGTAGATTTGCGTGCGTCAAAAGGAAAAAAGACACACATACTAGCAGGATTTAGGCTTTGATACCACTGTAAGACACATGATCCTACTTCACACAAGCACTGATATAGATCACACAAATACACAAATTTTTGAAGGGAAACTAGCACTCTCTTTTACATAGCAATACACTATGAATGTAGAAAAACACCAATATTTAGATCTATAAGATACTAGGTTCTTAACTTCACAAAGGAACAAAATTTTGATATAGGAAAACCCTCTCATATTTGAGAGATGGACTATGTACAGGAAATAACATAGATTCACACCCAATCACATAAAATAGACAATCATTGCGAATGGTCACAAATGAATATCCGCTTCAGATTTAACATATACGTTCAGATATTACATATAGTATGTTTCCGTCTAAGGTATAGCCGAATATGACAATCAATATCCGCCAATAAATAGATATATGTGAATTTGGAGAGAGCTATTAATATCAGATCCAAATGGATGATCATGAGCATGCACACAGAGTAGTAAGAAGCGGATTACCGACAGTCAGATCACATGGAGCCAACAAGAATCGTAGGAAGATCATTAACTTGGCTTAGTGCCCTTGCTGGAGATCCATGACCTGTGGAGTATGGGTAGCTACCTTCACAGGAATCAATTATCGGGAATGCACGAACCTGGAGGGTCTGCGATATGAGCCGGTGCAATGATCCAATATGATTTGATGCTTGAAATGGTATCAATCACATAGTATTAATCCTCAAAGCTTTCCAAAGTAGAACTTCTGTGGAATGGCGCTGCCGCTAAGCTACAGGTGTGGTGCTGACAGTCCCAAGATGAATTGTCTTTGATTTGCAATCTGGAATAAGTTGTCTTCACATAGGCGATCAAACTCTGGCAGAAATGAATGGGAAGGAAGGCTTCGAACGATTGGCAAGGTTTTCATCTCACCAGGATATGACCAGCTATGCTGTCAAAACTTGATGTTTTCATTCAATGATAATTCAATGGAATCGATCCCATATAAATACTAGCCAACCAAAGGAGTCAGCCACTAGATGGAAATATTATTTGGGCATCGACCAATAGTTAATAAATTTAAATGTTATTTAACAATAATTTAAATTTATTAATTATTTAATATTATATTATTATTATTTAATATTATTTTAAATTAGCATTTGAAAATGCTTTTTTCCCGCCAGCTGGAAATAGGTCCCAAATTGGGGACATGACACACCAAGCCGACCATAGCATAGAGGTGGCACAACTGACCTCAATCAACACTTCTTCTACGGATAGCGTGTGTCAATGCAAGCCATTGGTAGAATGTCTAAGTTGGTTCAAACCAAAATGGCTGATTACACCATCTTGTTCAATGCCAAAACAAGCTAATGAAATACATTGGGTCTAGCGATGAACCAATTGAGACCTATCAACATGATATGCATATGAACTGGTGGTAAACCATTTAGCTTTACAAAATAAAATACATACAAATATATTCCTCCACTGGTACTACCATCTTATAGGGCATAAAAATGAACTATACTGCTGAAACCAAGCTGATTTATTATTCTGATCAGAAGTATGGACTGCTGCAAGTACAAGGATGATTCAATAAACTTAGAAAGCATAGATGACAAGCTTCTCAAAAATCATAGGCTAAAAATACATTGACATACACATGGCAAAGCTGATGTAGTGTAATGTCCCCTTCTCAAGTCTAGTCAGTTTGGTGTCCATTAGCCTATTCTCTAGGTTCCCATAGGCTAATTGGCTTTGGTAAGGGGACTCTAAAGATTTTGGAGAGCACAGGTTTAATTCTTCTTGGTTCTAATTGATGGAATTAAGCTCAATTGAGGTTATGGATTGCAATGACACGATTAGAAGTGTTTCAGGATGCTTGGGGTGTTCTCCAAATTTCTTCAAAAATGTTACATCCTGATTTTATAGCTACTATTGCATAGGGCAATTGATTGTAATGTTTGAATTAATGTGATGAATAAAACAATGATGTTCTTGTTATCAATAATGCGTCCTATTTGAATGATGGTTTCATGTGATTGTTACTTCTAAATGATTTAATTCTTGATTAAATGTTGCATACAATTATGGAATAATGTTATTCTAACTTGTGAGATGTTTTTACCTTGTTATGAGCATATGACTGCCGATGTCATGTCATGATGTGCAGGTATGAAGACTGTTCCTCCGGACAGAGGAGAGACATCATTCGGGGAGGAACTTGGTCGGGTAAACAGTAATGAATACCAAATTGAGCATACACACACATACTATAGATTGAGTAAGCCAAGTCTGTTTGTCGAGATAAGGGTAAGTCATCCATAGGCTTGTTTATTGACCTTAAGGTTCTGAATTCACTTCTTTATGTTTAGGAGATGTGATTGTTTAAACGTCAGACTTGCTATACCATGACCCAAGTATGAATGATGTGAAAGATATGTGTTAATGATTGATTGGGAACGCACATACATCTATACATTGTGAACACGTATTTATATGTACAGACATATCAATACATGTGTACGTTAAGCAGACGGATATGCTCATACACATGTGTTGACATGAGGATGTACGCATACATATGTATACACAGGTGTATATATGTACACATTCCGCCTGATGTCTGTAGTGAAAATAATATTTAATATTATTGCCTAGTAAATTTACATATATATTTATGTACAAATGTATATATTAACAATGTGATTATATTTATGGATATATATGCATAAATACATAAATACCTATGTAAATATATTATATAATTATATTTTAAAAATATATGTACTAATATTAAGGTAATATTTACATATATATAAATATATATATATATACATCACGATGTAATGTCGGAAAATATATATATTTATATATTTAAAATATTACACTTAATTGAAATACATATATGATAAAATATATAAATGAATAATATTGAGATGTGAATTATATAAATTTAATTGACACATAAAAATATTCAATTGGATAGAAATTGAACACAAAGGTAATAGAAAATAAAGGATTTAAATGGTGACATATTTCGATTTTGGCTATAGAGATGTTGTACCCAAAACCAAAATTTTTGCTTCACTAAGGCATTTTGCTTAATTGAGTCTTAATCTTGTTAAAGTGTTGTCAAAAGGTCGTTTTTGGGGTTTTCAAATATGGAGTTGGTGTCAGTACTTTGTCAGTCTGTTACTGAAGAGATTTTAGAAAAATGAAAATCTGAACGAAAAACGTCAAAATTTTCTCTGGAGAAGGGAGCATATTCTGAAATGGGCGCCCTATCTTTTTGGGGCTCAGATCCTGTTTTTAGGGTTTGTCACCTCCAGCAGATATTTGTCCGGCATCACGTCAGCTTCGCAGTGAGCTATCAAGCCTGTCAAACGGACCTGTTTTGAGCAAGTTACGGAAGATACAGTGCAAATCGAGGCGAAAGCAAGAATTGGCTAACACTGGAGAAAAGCGCAGCTTTTCAGAAAGGCGCCCATCTTTTTGAGGTGCCAGACGTAGGTTTTTGACTGAATGTCATCCAAGACGTTTATCTTACATTCGTTCAAGCTTCGCGACGCATCCGTCAGAGGGTGAATCTGAGTTGCTGAAGCGCCTAAACCTGAGGTCAAACGTTGGGTCAAATCTCAGTCAAACTATCAGAAGAAAGAGCAAAAGAGCACATTTTGAGAAAGGCGCCCAAGCTTTTCAGGGCTTTAATGCTTTCTTTTGATGATTTCAGATATTCAATGTGTCCGTGTTACGTTCAGCTTTCCGTTGCCTGTCTCCGTCAGATCAGAAGATGTCGTCGGCTTGCATGGAAGTTTTTATATTATTTTGTCGTTTCAAATGGCTAAGTCGGAATGAAAAGAGCAACTTTTGAAAGGCTCTTGTTTCACACCTCCAGGAATGGCGTTTTTACGAAGTAATGCCTTCTGCGGATAGATGCGAGAGCGAGCTTGGCCAGCGGTGAACACGAGTTCAGTCCTGAAAGTTGATAAAACAAAAGTTACGAAGGATTTTGTTTTCCCTTCGTTCGAGATACAGATGTTGAAAATTGACTAAGTCTGAGAAAAAGCGCAGCTTTTGCAAAAGGCGCTTGGATGTTTGGGCCTTCAGATGTCAGTTTTATGACATGCAGATCAAGATATCATTTGATCAGTTTTACTCACTCCGCAATGCACCCGCCACCAATCGGAGAAGTCGTCGACCAGTGTCAGAGGATGAACAGAGGTCCCGGCAGAGGTTTTAGCTTAAATTTTCATAAAATTTGGCTAAGTCTGGAATTCGCCCAAGAGTTCAAATTTGAATTTTCGAAAGTGAGTTGAATGGACGCCTTAACTGGAGTTCTGACTGCAGTTAGACTGAACGATTTCTGGGTTGTCATCTTCAGTTCATATGTTTGCATGTGGAGTGATCTTTCAGTTTGCATGTTCATGTTCAGTTAACTACCTTGCATGTTCAGTTAACTTGGTTGCATGTTAAGTTTAACTGAAGATTACCACTAAAAGTCAACTGAAGTTTACATGCATGGCGAATTTTGGTCAAAATTATGAGATTTTAGTGAAGATGGCGCTTCATCAAATGTTAACTGAAGTTCAAAAGGGACGAAGTGAAGCATGAAGCATTATTTTGTGAAGCGTGAAGCATATTTGATGAAGTATGGCGAATTTGAAGTTGAAAACTTCACTCATGAAAAGGGTCGCTATTTTTAGTTTTTGAAAAGTGAAGCAAGACAATAGTGAAGATGGCGCACTTTTCAAGGAAAGGGCAACTTTAGTTTGAAAAGGGTTGCTATTTTTAGATTATAATTGATTAAAGCATGAAGTTGGCGCACTTGTTGAAGGCCAAACTAAAGTTCCTAAAGGCTAGCTATTTTTAGCTTATTATTGCATGAGTTTGGCGAATCTCTTATCCCATTCTTATTGTTAACTGAAGTGTCAAAAGGGCACGCCTTAGGTCAAGTTGATGAATCCAAAGAGAAGTTGAAGGTGGCGAATTTGATAAGATTCTAACTGAAGCTAAAGTCGCATGTTTGAGTTTAAACTAAAGATGTGAAAGGCAAACCCTAATGCGTCCACTTATTGAGCTTGTTTGAGTTCTAGTTAACTACTATGAAGACCAATAAGAAGCCTAGCGCCATTTTTAATGCATGCTTTGTTTAGTGCGAATTTCTTATGATGAAATTCTATATATTTCCAAGATGGCGTCCATTATTGCATCATCTTTTGCTCTGAAAGCTTGTATTCTTTTGAGCGACCAGCAAGCTTAAGGTGATTCAGGTGTCCGTTTTCAGTGTTCTTCGAAGCTACGAGCTCAGATTCTTCAGAGGAAGTCAATTCTAGACTTCATTTCCACTTTGCATGCAGGTTTTATAAAGATTCGAAGAAGAAATTTGCAGATTTTTCAGAAGCAGACAAGCAAAACTTTCTATCTTCTGTCTTATTTCTTCTATTTCTCACCTTAGGTACTTTCTTCGCATGCCAGAGTAATTCAACACATTTTCAGAATCTGTTCATCTGGGTTCTCATATTTCAGCGTTTGCAACAAGACCCACTTCTTAGATTTTTTCGAGAAAATCGCCCCGTAGCCTTCATTCTGAAGCTCTGAGCCTTTTTCCGAGAATCTCTTTGCATGTGGGCTTAAATCACATTTTTTCCAAAATCCAGCTATCTGGGTTTGTTCAGAATTCAGTTGTGCACAAAACCCATGTTCCAGAATTTCTTCGAAAATTTCTCCTGTCAGAAGCTATTTTTAGCCTTGTTCAGAGTTTTTCAGAAAGTTCTTCAAGCATATTCGACTTTACAGTCAAAAGTCACCATTTTCAAAATGCAGTTCAATCTCATTGATTACAAGGTGAAATCAGTCCTTACACATAATTTCACCAAGACTTCAGATACGGACCTAAATCATGTTTATCCAGTGGTCAATCTGAGCAGTTTAGAAGGTGTTAGCAGCAATTCGATGAGGAATCTTGAGCGTTCCGGGTTGCTGGCAGCGGCATCCATTCCTGTTTCTATCTTCGATCTTGAGTTCGTACTTGCTTGCATTAAGCATTATGACTCGTCTTCACGACAGATCAGATCGGTTGATGGAAGAGTGGTTTGCAGTCTCAAGCCGAAGGACATAGAAAGATGTTTTGCTATTTCTCCTCGCTCAGATAACTTTACTGTTGATCTTGAAGCTTGTGAGAAGATATGGGATGCTAATCATCAACGTTCACAGAGAAAGGTTGCTCAGAAATGGTTGACAATTCAGAAAACTAACTTGCCTAAGAAGGTTGGTCGTGGTGAATTTAAAGGAGAAGTTGCTGTTTTGATCACCTTACTCAATCGAGTTACCGGCCAGTCAGATGCTAATACTTTCCGTCCATGGATGTTCTACCTGATTACCAGAATCCTTGATGGCACAGAGCGTTTTGACTGGGCTATGTTGATTAGTGATTGCTTACATCAGCAGATTTCTAACTTTCTCAAGCATCACGAGTTTCATATGATATCCTATTTGGTCTACTTGGTGGCATTTCAAGGTAGTTTCAGACTTCTTAAAACCAATGGTACTCTCGGTGTTCAGCGTATTCATGAATATTATCCACAGCTAGAGTTTTCTCAGTCTGAGCAGGACTTCCGAGTGGTGAATGATCACTTTGCCATGAGAACCGTGAGGGATCTTGATGATGAGATGCACATTCGTATTTCAGCCGAGGCCAAATCAGCAATGGAGACTTGGGCAGATTGGTTCATACAGTTTCCTACTTTCACGTACCTCCGAGTTTATGGTTATGTTGGAGAGCCTCTGATGTTGCCGAGATATCCGTCAGACAAGATTGTCTTTATGGAGTTCCTCAGGCAAATGCAGCACGTTCACTTCTTTCTTCGTAGTCGTCATAAGGCTGCGGCAAATTTTCCATTCTCATTGGGAATTTTCACATGTGATGCAGCAACAGATGCCAGGCGTATGTCTACTGAGATAGAAAGGTTCAAATTCAAGCCTTATACTGAGAGGCGTTCCTATGATCCTCTTGGACATTATGCAAATCGGTTAGAGCGAGGGATTGCACATGCGCCAGCACTTGAAGATTTCTGGGCAAATTGTGAAGATGAATTCGAGGTTCGTCGTCGTCACTATTGTAGACTTACTGTTGGTCAGCTCTCTGATTACTTGTCAGAAGATGTTGATGGTTTGTCGGATGATGATGGAGAAGTTCTTCTCAATTCTTATGTTAAAGATCAAGTTGCTAGGCAGCCACTTCGCTCACCTGATTGGTATGCTAAAGAGAATACTTCTATTGAAGAGGTTTCCAGATCAGTGATCAAAACTAGCAAGTTATTCTTGGAGAGCAAGCGAACACGGAAGTCAGTTCCTGTAGCAGAGCCGCCAAAGGATGTTTCTTCGTTGCCTTCTACTTCTAGAGCAAGACCCAGAGTTAAAGCCATTATAATACCTCCGGAAGGAGTTAGACTCAGTGGAAACACAGGGAAAAGAGCTACTGGTAAAAGGAAGCAGAAACAAATTGAGAATATTCCTGAGATTCCAGTAGAGACAGTTATTCAAACTGAGCCTCACGTTTCACTTCCTAGTTCACCTCACGTTCCGCCTATTGATATAGATTCTGAGCCTGAGCCACAAATTCAAGCAGGATCGGAGACAACTGAAACACCACAGGTTGATACATCAGGGACAGTTTCTCCACGAATTGAAAATATTGTTCAGTCTTGTTGGCTCGAAAAGTCTTTGGGAAGACAAAGGCGTGAACCGTCATACAACCTTGATTTGTCAGAGTTTGGTGAGCCCTATCAGAGGAAATCAAACAAGAAGATTAAGAAGCAAGTGCACATCGAAAAGACCCCTGAATCAGAGATTGTGATAGAAGTTGCAGTGCCTCCAGAAGGTAAAAGCTTGGATGAGGTCGAAGTGGGTGACTTTACATTCACTAAGGCAAATCTTGGCAGGACCACACGAGAGACAGATGTATCTCTTCTTAAGATTGTTACCAATAATCTTGAAGAGCGTATCACGAAGGATGGAGAAGATAAGGCTTTACTCAAAACTGAAATTAGTCAACTTCGTCAATACATTTCTGATCTTGTTCATGGGAATCCAAATAGAGCACCGGTTCTTCCTCAGCACACACCTGCAGAGAAACGAAAATTGGATCAGTTGGTCAGTCATGGCAGACTTTTGGATGATTGGATTGACAGTTTAGTTGCTGCTGGTAAAACTCTTCTTGCAGATTTATATCAGTTGAGGAGTGAGGCACACAAACTCCGTCAGGGTATTCAGTTGCTGGATATTGCAGTTGCAGAGAGCTTGGCAAAGGATCGCGTTCTTGTATCTCAGTTATCAGTTGCATGCGATGCTTTGGAGGAGATCGAAGATCAAGAGAAAGTCTTCACTTGGAAAGAGCAGCACCTTCTCAGAACAGAAATATGTGAGAAAATCTCTTCCAAGTTATTTTCACTGAAGGATGACGTAGTTGGAGTGCTTGCACTTGTCAGTGGCTTCGTTGTTCAGATCCCGTGTCATTATCTTCTCGAAGATGGCACGTATGTTGAGTTGGAAAAAGTTCAAGCGGAATTCGAGAAGCTGATTTTTGACAGCCTTGAAGGTGAACCTAGGGCGCCAAAATTAGAAAATGTTTCAGTGATTGCAGCCAGTTTGAGAAAGGCGACTGAAGAATGCAAAGATGGTGTGCACACAATTACTGAAAGTGGCAGAGAACTAAAGAAACAGACTGTTATTTTTAGCAGCATCAAAGTGCCAGATGACAGGGAGATCGATGAGTTCTTGGTCGAAGTGTTAGACCGAGTTGACATGGAGTGATCTGTCCGGGCTTAGAACGTGCAGTTAATTTCTAGGGTTGAGTCCTGAGCAGCAGTTAACTTGACTTCCAGTCTTCAGTTCACTTGCTGACTTAACACATGCTTATCTCATCCTCGGAGTTATCAACACCGGAGTTAGGGTTAGGGTTTCCAGTTAACTGAAGGTAGTGGCCAGTTAACTTTGCTTTAAATAAGGACGTGCATGCTTGCACATTGTCCAATTAGGTTATTTGTACCAGTTAAACTGAGGGTAGTTGCCCAGTTAACTCTATAGTTTACTTCATTAGGGTTAGGGCGCATGACTTGCATGCATTGCAAGAACTGTAGTGAACTCAAGGTGATTTTAGGGTTACCTACACCTTGATGTATATAAATAAGAGCTTTTGCTCATTTGTAAATAAATTTTGCTTGAGAGATAAATATATGCTGCGCCTACCTTGCCCTCAATATTGCTCTTTATGGTATTTGTTCATGTGTCTTCATTATTGCAATTGATTGTTATGCCACATAGGGTTTCGAAAGATTGTAATGCTGGATTCTTCCATAGTTTAGAGAAATCTGTTTTGTGAATCTTTTATTATTATGATCGAACGTTATGCCACACAGGGTTTCGTAAGATTGTCATGATAAAACCGTTTTGTGAAGTGTTTACTATGCTGATCGAGTGTTATGCCACACAGGGTTTCATAAAGTTTTCATGGTGAATCTTCTCTTAGATTAGGAAAATCTGTTTTGTGAATCTTTTGTCATTACGATTAAGTGTTATGCCACATAGGGTTTCACAAAGATTTTGATGATAAAAGTTGTTTGTGAGTCTTTACTATGCTGATTGAGTGTTATGCCACATAGGGTTTCATAAGATTATCATAGCAAATTCTCAAATCTGTTTTGTGCTTAATAAACTTGTTCAGATTGAGATGATAGTTGCGCCACCTTGCCTTCAAGTAGAGAATCTGAATGCGTTTATCGTCCGATAGTCATAACCTTGCTCCGTTTCCTCTTGCTCTGTTTTCCTGAGGAGATTGGATAGATATAAGTTGTAGTTTAGTTGATTTGCGAAACCAGAGAAAACTCAGCTGCAACGTGTAAGTTCTTTCAAGAAAGCCTTGTGCCTCTAGCAGCTGAAACAAAAAGACAGGACATAGTTTTAGCTTATTTTCCTTTGCAAGTACATTTGTCAAAGCATAACGAGGGAGCTTCCCCTCCATAATTTGAAGAGCACTCATTGCGTAGTGTACATAGGCTGTTCATAACAACTTCTACTCCAGAGGTGTTAGTTGTTACGCCAACAGACATCCACTTAGGTGTGAGATAGTTGAGACTACACTATCAGTTCATTGTGATCCTTGTATTAGTTCGAGATTATGAAATAGCAAGGTTCTAGTTGTGTAGGACACAGCACTATGCTCAGTTGGTAATCGTTAAAGGATACCCTACCAATCTCTTCTTCGAAGGGAGGGCCATCTATCTAATGATAGGTGTGCGGGGGACCGCATTATAAGTCCGTGGTTGCCGGAAAAGCGCCCGAGTGATGTTTCTCCTCCACAGCAAGCGGCCGATGCACCAAGATTTGAAAGGAAAGGAACCTAGACCTTCTTACTTCTATTTGTTCAAAAGCTCTCGAGCTATGTATGTAATTGTATTACTTTTGTATTCTGATTTATATTTGCAATGAAAATGGAATTCATGTCGAAATATATTGTAACTTGTATGCATTTATCAATGAATAAAAGGGAAATTTTATTGTGATGTCTTTGTTACTTGTTACTTTTATATGTTTGGAGTAAAATTGGAAAAAAATTTAAATTACGCAAGGGATAGGTCGTTACAAAACATTTGCTCCAGTTGCTCGTTATACCTCCATCAGGACCATCATTGCTATTGCAGCGGCTAAAGGATGGAAGTTACATCAGATGGACATGAAGACTGCATTTCTAAATGGTGTAATTGAAGAAGAGGTATACATTGAGCAACCTGATGGATTTGAGGTTCATGGGAAGGAGTCTCATGTTTGCAGATTGAAGAAGGCTTTGTATGGCCTTAAGCAGGCTCCTCGCGCTTGGAATGAGAGAATTGATAGATACCTGCTGAGCTTGGGTTTCTCCAAGAATGATGTTGATTCAAACCTGTATTTCAAGGTAATTAATGGTGAGGCTTTGATCTTGGTTCTCTATGTTGATGATCTATTTCTTACTGGAGAAGAACACCTCCTTATCAAATGCAAGAAGGAGTTGGCTTCTGAATTTGAAATGAAGGATCTTAAGTACATACATTACTTCCTTGGTTTAGAAGTATGGCAGAGGCCTAATGAGATCATTCTGAGTCAAGGGAAGTATACAATAGACATCTTGAAGAGATTTGGTATGATGGATTGCAAATCCATGTCTACACCTATGGAAACCAATTTTCAAAAGCTTAAGGAGGCTGCAGCTAATTTAGATCTGGTGGATCCTACTATGTACAGGCAGTTGATTGGATCGTTGATGTATCTAGTCAATACTAGACCAGATATTTGCTATGTAGTGAGTGCACTTAGTCAGTTCATGTGTAAACCAAGGCAAATACATCTAGTTGCAGTGAAGCATATCCTGAGATACTTGTGTGGCACAGTTTGGTATGGCTTGAGATATTTTTCTGGTGTGGACTTGAAGCTGCATGGATATTTTGATTCTGATTGGGTAGGGTGTGTTGCTGATCGGAAGAGAACCTCCGGATGTTGTTTCAATTTGGGGTCTGCGATGATCTCCTGGTGCACCAGGAAGCAGTCTTTAGTGGCACTGAGCACCGCAGAGGCCGAGTACATTGCAGCTTGTGTGGCAGCTCGAGAAGCAGTGTGGCTTCGGAAGCTCCTTGCAGGATTGTTTGGACAATATTGGAGTCGATTGTCATTCATTGTGATAATCAAAGCTGTGTGAAGCTTTTTGTCAATCCAGTGTTTCATGACAGAACCAAACATGTTGAGATCAAATACCACTATATTCGATATATCGTATTGACGAAAGCTATCCAGTTGAAGTATATTAGCACTGATGAGCAGACGACCGACATTCTCACCAAGCCTCTCTCCAAAGTAAAGTTTGTGTACTTTCGAGACAAGCTTGGAATTGTGGAGAATGAAGCCCTAGCTGAGAGGGAGACTCAACTTCAGTGATCTTTTGTGATTTGCTTTAATGCATTTTTCTCTGTGAGAGAAATTTGAGGTGCAAGCCCTTGTCTAAAGCAATTTTTCTCTATGAGAGAAATTTGAGGTGTAAGCCCTTGTTTAATGCATCTTTCTCTGTGAGAGAAATTTGAGGTGAAAGCCCTTGTTTCCACCCTCTGGGAGTAGCCATGGTGGATGCCATGTTGAGTGACTCCATGACAACATCACATGAGAGAGTCTGTGATGATTTTCTTGTACTTGTGTTTATTCACCCTCTGGGAGTAGCCATGGTGAACGTCATGATGAGATGACGACATCACGTTGAGTGGTTCCATGATGGGCACTTGTGCACAAATGCTTTACCATACATGGGAGTAGCCATGATGGTTGATATCACGTTGAGTGACACCGTGATGAGCTCCTTTCACATCTGGGTGTAGCCATTATGGATGTCATTTCATGACATTGGTTAGCTGGAAGTATTCCTCCCTAGCTGAGAGGGAGTGTTGATGTTAGTAGAGCTTCGGGCCTCATCCTTCCAGCCACGACTTTGAAGGAATAAATTCAATATAGCCTATCGGCTATTCAATTTATTTAAGTCGATATTAATGTGAAGAGGCGCTTCACTTGCAAACATAAACAAAAGATTAATTATTGTTAATAATTACTTGTGGCCGACTTTGGTTGATCACCACCTTTGGAGACATATCGGTTCATATTGAAGGCCGACATTATGCTTTGAAGAGGTGCGATCTTTCTCTCTCCTGTGTATTTATATGAGTTGTTGATTGTTCATTCTATCATCGATTACATTCATTCCTTCATTCACAAGTGCGAGTTCATAGAGAAGTGCGAATTGGTTCAAGAGCAGATCGAAGTTCTTCAAGGAGGCTGCATTCGATATCTAGAAAGAGCAAGATAATAATCTGTTATTGCACAAGTTGTGGTGCTGCTGTTTGGCCTTGTAATCGGCCTCATATATGCTGTGTCTATTTGTTTGAATTTGAATTAAAATCTGCTTATTAATATCTGATCCTAAAACTAACATGACCTACTGCTTCAACTAGGCCCAACAGCAAAGATTACACCTGCAACTTCCAATTTTTCTTTTCAGCACCAAAGTCCATTCAAGGTGCAAATGTTATAATCCTAATTAATTAGTATGGGCTGTTTTGATGGGATAAATCTTTTTCATCTTTCATCTCATCTCATATTTTATATTTATATAAATTTATATATTATACATTTTCCATTTATTTTTATTTCATAACAAGTCAACCTCAACATCCTGATATTCCATGGCAAAATGCACATCCTAGCACTGAACAAATGTCTTTGACAATTAGAAGCTTACTACACCATCAGCAAACTCATCTGCATAAAAGGTCACCTTTGCAATACTGAAAATGTCTACCTCAATTCTCTATAGATGAGTCTTTTAATGCAAAAAAAGAGAGTAAATCCAAGCCTACGGACTCGTGGCATGAATTTGTTAAGTTGGTACATCCTCAATATAATCTTCAAACATTAACATGATGTCCATAAGAAATTCCAATTGTTTCACTAAAAGGAGGACCAGTCAGTTCCAAATGATACAAACAAATTCCATCCACACATTTAAGTCATGATGGAGTTTCCAACCACAAACATTGAGGGAAGCCTATCAGCAAGCAGTTAAGATGGAAGAACAAACCAAAAAGAAGCTGAAAATCTTAGCCTAATCCTTTTGCCCTCCTCCAAAGCACAAATATTCAAGGAATTAACAGGCTCACACTGCACAACAGCAACCTCAGTGGGCAACCTTCACCAAAGCTTCAAGCAACTACACAACCAAAAGCTCTTGCCTTGAAGTACAAAGAGAAAAGGAAAAAATGGTGCAGTTATCACAAAGTTGACACCACAAATAAAAAGAATGTCTTGCACAGAAGACTTCTTTCTCAGACTTCAAAACTTACGATTGAGTCTCTAGACTTGTAAGAAAACTATGTTGATAGGTTCCTATGTCTTGAATGTCATGTCCCATATTTTTAATTAATTTAATTTCATGGACAAAATGCTCATTCCAATATTTTCCAAGGACTAAGGCGGGACTTAATAAAATAATTATATTTACTTCTCAAGCCCATGGTAATTTATAGTTTCAAAGAATATTAATGGAGTCGTATTAGATATTAAATATATTTTATTATTTCATGGTGATAGAAACCCAAAATAGGTTGTGGGATTTCTTATGAGGAGGTTTGTAATGTGGCAGTCAATTATTGGTAGATTCTTCAGCAGTTTTTATGACAACTTGCATATGGGGATTTATTGTCTAACTTTGGTTAGGAAACGATCAAAATAGTGAGCTTCTTTGGAGGAAAATGATGAAATACTATTTTATTTATTTTTCCATGAGAGGGCCATTTAAATTTGGCCTTCTATTTGTTTGCAAGCAAAGTCACATTTCAGCATCTTTTGCCATTTCATCTTCACAACTGTTCATTGTATGAACTCAGTGTTCTACGATATCCTTCTGTGGACAAAAATCCATAGAGGATTGTAGCTTGTAAACTAAAACCCATGAGTTATAGGAGTCAGAGGACAAAACCCCTTTGGCTCAGAAGGGCATTCTCATCCAAGGAGCACAATGAAACTTCATAGGTTATTGTAGATCAGCTAGTTTTTGTGTGTTGTGCTTAAGTGCAGGTGTGGGTTAGCAATTTGATTTCCAGATTTGTTGTAGGTGTTTCTGCTGCTATATGGTGTGGTTTTTGCTGGTATATCAGTGCTCAAGAACATTCCTTCAAGCTGTTGTAGATGCTTTTGCTGTTGTATGGTGTGTTTTTTACTGGTATATCAGTGCTAAAGACCATTCCTTCAAGCTGTAGCATTCACACTTTGTGTGGGTGCAGTTTGGCAATGATTTGGTGAGGGTTTGTGTGCAGGATAAAGTTGCAATTTGATTTCCAAATTTTCTGTAGGTATTTGTGCTGTTGTGTGAAGTGAAATTTGCTGTCATTACAGTGCTCATGATCATTCCTTTACGTTGTAGCATTTTCCTCTCAAGTTGGAGCAGTTTGGCAGTGACTCGGGTAATTTTTCTGTGTATTTGTCAGTTTTTCTTGTAGTAGTTTTGTTGTTGTTGTTGTTGTTTCCAGATTTGATAGTGTTGTTGCAGATGTTGTAATGACTGTTAGAACAGTCTTATTTAATGTAAAAATCAGATCTGAAACATTATATTAAGTTTGCAAGAATTTTGGGTTCTTTTGCTGCAGTTTAGATGTTGACTAGTTAGTTAATTTCGATGATTTAAAGTAGTTTTGGTGAATTATGATTTAGATGATTCTCCGATCTAAAAATTACTATTAAAATCTTCGGCTGGTATATTACGGTGGTATCAGAGCTAAGATCTTGCCAGCCTGCAGGGTATGAAATTATTTTTTATGCAGAAAGATGACAACATTTGAAGAATCATGATGGAAATAATGCAAGAATTTCAATTAGAAGAATTTGACTGCATTGATGAATAATCCGTTTGTAGAGAGAATGAGAAAGAAAGAAAGTTAGAAGTGAAAGAATTAGAAGAACCAGAAAAGATGGTGGAACCTAAAATATTGAAGGGTACACTAGAGGCAAATCACAAGAGAAGGTTAAGGAAGAAGAACAAACAGAGCTACAGGAAAGTAAGAAGAAACAAACCATTGAGAAATCCACCATGCAAATCAAAGAATCGCAAGTTGAAGGTAAAGATTATTTGGTAGGACAAGACGTTTTATTGGTTTCTAATGACTACATGTGGTAGCAAACTATTGATGAAGTGAAGGCAAAAGGGTTTCCACTTGTTGGATGTGAAGGGTTCAAGTTGAATGAAGATGTGCCAAATCATGCACTATCTTTTAAACTTCCAAATGGTGAGCCATTGATTGATGAGTATGCATTTGAGGAGAATATTTTGGTTAGCCCTAAGTTGGGAGTTTTAAGCCACAAACAGGGAGGTGTTGAGGATATCTAAACAAATTCTCTCTTGCCGAAAAAGGTTGAGCATTTTGTTCACAACCTAAGGTATGGAAATATTCCATATTTGTTGCTTCCTATGTCATTGCAAATTCTTGTCATCATGGAAAGCATTCAAAAAATAGTGATAGCGTAAGGGATACAACTTGTAGTATATACTATAAGGCATGTTGACTCTCTATTTCAAGTTCCACATTGTTTATGTACATGGGATCCAAGTAATCTCTTGAGGGTCAAAATAGATAGCCATGGTTGTTACTATTCTCCATCTCTTGCATTTGGAATGAAAGGAAGTTTATGAGAAATCAAATAGGCTTTATTGTGCATTCTAACCACATTGTGAAAGGTCAATGTTCATGGTTTATAGATCACTCATGGGAGCAAAGTACCACATTTGAAGATAAGATTATGGTGATGGCCAAATGGAGGTAGTCACCTTGGGGTGTTTGATGCTAGATTATGGTAAGTAAAATAGGTATCATTTTGATGTTCAAAATTTTGTGACTAATTATGTTATGGTGTTTTGGATATCAAGCTACCAAAAAGTTGAAGGATTCATGAAGGATGAGACACCACAAACTTCTAGCATCATGAAGGCAAGACAATTGACGATCCTTTTGGGTGAACAAGAGATACACAAAAACTTCTATCATGGGTCCAAGAGCTGCAATGGTTATGTGGTTGAAAGACCATTGGGTGACAATCGCATCCTTTACCAAAGAAGAGTTTTCAGTCACATGGTGAAGGAGTTTTCAGCCCATTCTCCCTATTGAGGTGTTTGCAAGCGGTGGGTGGGTTCTTGCCGTGACATTTTTGAGTCTAAGCAAAGGAATGCAATATTACAGCCATGGTATGATGATTCTACTATTCACCTTGATAATTTCATGCTTTGAACTGATGTTACCGTCCATGAGCAGCTATAGACATGCAAATTTTGGGAATAACTCCTTGCTTAATGTGATATGTAGGTGGTCTCAACTATTGGGGTTACTAAGTAACATCATTCCAACCTATATAGCTAAGTTGTCGGGTCCCTTGGTTTTACCCCCTGTACCTGGTTGGGTTCGGTCCGAATCCAAGTTTGTGACGGGTTCGGCCTCGGGTATGCCCGGGGTTCTGCCCGAGGAACCCGGGGTGCCCAAGCAAAACCCTGGGCATACTTGGGGCGTACCTAGACGAACCCAAGAGGACCCACGGCCTCAACCACTTAAGAAGATAAAATAAATAAATAAAAAATAAACTTTTTAAACATTAAAAAACTACATAAATTGTCTTGGTCACCCTAAAAGTGAGATGTAAAATCTATGTTACACCACCGTCGGGGACGGGGGGACAGGTTTCTGGGACAGGGGGACAAAGGGGCCTCAATTTGGGGACAGTGGGGGGATGGCAGCGGGGTGTATATACTATATACTATACATATGGTACGTAAAATGCTAGTTATGAAAAGATGTATAAGACTATTAAGAAGTAAAATAGCAAAATTGCAAATGCCAAATTGAATTACTAAATAGTAAATACTTGAACATTGAACATTGAAGTTTTCAATAGCGAATTACTAATGAGAAATTAGAATAGAATACTCAATACTACAATTGTCGAATTGGCAAATGGAAGATTTCTATTATATGATATCAAAAATATCTGATCATAAAGATGATTACAATGAGTAGCATGATATCAAAACAAGTACAAAATCAAAATGTCAAATAATAAAAAAATGTGTTAATTTTTTTTTTAAACCCCATGTGATTTAAGTTGCCGCCGTGGGGGACGCCTGGGTGTCCCTGGGACGCTCGAGGGACGCACAGGCGTCCCCCTCAGCGTCCCGGGGACGTCGGGACGTCCCCGCGTCCCTGGCGGCGAGCCACCAAAATTGGTGGCGCCACTGGAAACTTGGGAACGCCGTCCCCAAGTCTCGGGGACGTCCTCATTCCGGGAACGCTCGGGATTTAGGGGGGGGGACGCATCCCCGTGGTACACTGTGTAAAATGCATCTCAACTCATTTCACAAACACGAAAGGCCACAAACAACATTTTTTGCCTCCAAGCTGCCATTGTTGGATTTTGAAGGTTGTGTCCTTTTTTTCGAAGGTGAGAACTACAAAGGAGTTAGACCTACAGCAACAAGGGAGAAATTGAAGGGCAAACAATCTACTAAGAGGGGGGGTGAATCAGTAGATCAAATCTATTTAAAACTCTTAACTCAAATGCACATATCAAAAGCAATACTTAAAACAAAGCAAAAAGCTAATGATCAAGAGACAACATAAGCACACACATCTGCACAAGAGAACATCAGATATACATGGAAACCCAGGATGGGAAAAACCACGGTGAGAAAAGTTGATTGGATCTACTGTCCAAATCCAGCCTCACAATGCTGAAATGTACAAGTGAATTTTACACATTGAAGTAGGCACCAACCTACCGGAGACAACAATCCCCTATTGTGTTTGTAGGCACCAACCTACAAGAAACACCAATTTCCAAATGAAATAGTACAGCAGGTAGAACACCAGTCCCACCGAAATACAATGAAGCTTGCAGATCTTCAAGGTAACTTAGCTCGTGCTAGAGTTACAAATAACGCTCTTCCTCACTAAATATGATCTTTTGATACAGGCACACACATTGGAATGCAACTCTCCTTTATATCTTCACCACCTTCTCTTCAATTTGCACCAACGACCAACTCTACTTCACACAGATGTAATTATAATTCATGCGATCACTCACAGATACATGCTAATGCACCTGAACATTTGAAATATATGCATGGCATTACAATAACACTCGTCCATATCGGCCAAGGATCCGCAAATAGCCAAGACAACATAGAATGGACCTAAATTCAAATTACATGAAATGTGTAACACAATGGTCCAAAATTAAATTTTCTTGCCACCAAAAGAACATGATACCATGCGCTACCACAGAGACCTTAACTAGGTCCTATCTTAACTCCACATGCAAGATTTGAATTCCACATGCAACTAGCCGTTACCGCGCACGCCTTGAACTTCAATTGGTTGACAAAAAGACACAAAGAACCGTTTGTTACTTCAATCTTTTTGCATGTTGAACGTATTCTCCAGAAACTTGGGAATCTGATAATACTAGTGTAGACATACTCTCCTTCCAAACCGCAGAGCAAAAACGTATTTATAAAACAAATGCTGACCATTATTGTATTGCCAAAGAAATCTCTCTACCCAAAAGATATCCATGAACAAAAACATACTGATACAGACTTTCGAACCACCACAAACATAGACAATAGATGCAAGCAAGATATTGCAAGCATGCAACAACAACTGATAATACATTTCTTGATTTTGCATTATGATAGTAAAATTACCAACACTGAACAAACTAAACTTCTGACATACAACACTTTAAGTCAAGGGGAATATAATGATAATTCAAGTACGCCTACAAACTCTTTCATCCTTGACAAACTTCTAACTACAAACTCTAACATCAATGACAACCTATGTTCAACAAAAATAGCTACACAAAGATCTAACCATCAAAGGTGAGTGAATCTTTCATTTTTTTCAAGTTTCCAATTAAAAATTTTAAAGATTTTTCAAGTTTTTTTTAGTTTTTTTTGGTAAGTTTTGGATTTTTTTAACTTTTTATGCATAATAAGGGGTTAGATGCCATTTTTTTCTAAAAAAAAATTAGTTGTGTTGTTAATTTGTAATGTTTTTTTTTGTTTTTTTTATTATTATTTTAGGTTCATATAGAATGGTCAGTAGTTCTAATTCAATTGGCCCAGATGCAGAGAGTCAATTGAAATATGATGCATCGTCACCTCTTTGGCAACATACGACAATGATTCAACAAATTTCCGATGGTGGGGGTTATGTTTAGCATTCTAGCCAATGTGGAACTCAGTATAAAAGCTCGTACTTTCGAGTGTAAGCTCACTTATGTGCTATTCCTTTACAAGGAATAAAGGTTTGCCTCGGGCCAAATAAAAAAGGGTTGCCAAAACACCAAATATCGGCTTATATTAAAGAACAAGAGGAGGTTGACATGGCATATAATAAATCAAAGGCTATTACACATCCTCTTGCCAACAGAAGCTTGCAAAGACCTCCTGGTGGCTTATCACAACTGGCTGACCCACATCCTTTCATGCAAATACCACCATCTTCTGAAGGAGATAATGTTTCAGCTTCACGAAAAAAGAGACCCATTGGAGAATGCCTTTCAAAAATGAAACAAGGGAGATTGCAAATTAGAGCATTGCTTGTTAGATTTATGGCAATGGGCCTCCTTTCAACCTTGTTAGATCACCTTATTGGGGGGAAATGGTGATGGCCATTTCCAATACAACTTTTGATTATGTTAATCCTGGGTATGAAAAGGTGTGAACCACCTTATTGGTGAAGGAGAAAGCTTCAGTAGAGGCATCATTGAGAGTAATCAAGGATACATGGCCCGAAACAAGTGTGTCCATTTCTAATGGATAGAAAGATTGCAAAAATAGACCATTGATCAATGTTATGGCAGTGTCCCCTAAAGGGGCGATGTTTTTGAAGGCAATCAATTGTGAGGGGCAAATAAAAGATGCAAGTTTTATTGTTAATATCCTCATAGAATCCATTGAAATGGTGGGGTTTGAAAATGTTGTCCAAGTCATAATGAACAATGCTAAAAATTGTAGGGCAGTTGAGTTTGTAGTGGAGGGTACATATAGTCACATTTTTTGGACACCATGTGCAATCCACTCACTCAATTTGATATTGCAAAAGATTGGCACACAAATTGAGTGGGTCAAACAAATCTACACGGAGGGCAAGGAGATCCAAATGTTTGTGACTAATCATCATATATCACAAGGCATCTTCATGACCTTCTCCAAGTTGGAGTTGTTAAAGGTAATTTAAATTTGATTTTTAATATAATTTTTAATTTTTTAATTTTAATTTTTCATTGTTGATTTGTGACATGTATTTTTTGTACCATGTTAGGTTGTCAAAACTCGATTTGCATCTCACACAATCGTCTTAGGATGACTTGTGAAGGTGCAAGAGGCCTTGAGTTCTATGGTCATCAACGCCCTGTGGATGTATGGAGGCAATCAAGCACAGAAAGAGCCCAAAAAGTAAAAGCATTGATATTAGATGATGACTGGTGGGCTCATATGAAATATGTTTTGAATTTCACCAAGCCTATCATAAGCATGATTAGGTATGTTGATACCGATCACCCATGTTTGGGATTGAAATTTATGATGGCATGCATTCCATGGTGGAGAAAATAAGATCAATAATAGATGCCAAGGAACATGACTAAACGGAAACATTTTTCAAAACTGTGCAAAAGATTATTGTTGACCATTGGAACAAGATGACCATCCCATTACATCTCTTAGCATTTGCTTTGTCACCAAAGTATTATAGCAAACAGGTACTTTCATTGCTGAGGAGGGTGCCACCATATCGGGATGGGGAGGTTGTTGCTAGCTATAAGGCTGCATTTAGAAAGATATTTTCAGATGAAGATATCCAAAGTATTGTCTTGAGCGAGTTTGGCCACTTCATATCTTCAAAACATCATGATGTTTCCGCTCTTCTAGACAAATATAGGAAAAATGTTGATGAGTGGTGGTATCTACATGGTCAAGGCTCCATTTACTTGCAACCTCTTGCAATTAAAATACTCTCACAACTCACAAGTATTAATCTTTTTATTTATTTATTTTTTCATTTTTCATTCGATGCTATTATGCTATATATTATATTTTTATTTTATAATAATATAATTTTATAATTTATATTTGAAGTTTCGAATTTATAAAATTAAATACTAAATGTTGTATGCAAACTCAACAGGTTGCAAGTTCTTCTTCAGCTAAACAGAATTGTTGTACATACTCCATCGACTCATTCAAGCACAACCGTTTGGGTGCAAAAAAAGTAGAGGATTTGATCTATATACACTCCAACCTTTGTCTCTTGTCACATAAGAAACCTGAATACAATGAGGGTGTAACAAAGAATTGGGATCTAACCCTTGAGTGTGCTGATTTAGATGTTACAGTTGCACAACTTGCCTTACCTTCTATAGATGAGGCAATTGTTGCACTTGACACACCTAGTGGGGGTGGCAATCCAATCAATTGTGGTTCAAATGAAATTGAACCAAGTGTTGACCAGGACCTTGATGCTTTTGATGAAAACGATTATGAAGACTAATAAATATTGATTGCAATTTAATTTTCATTGTGTAATGACATTTTGAGGCTTGAGTATTTACATTTTTGCAAATTATGAATATGAGGTATTTAAATATTCTATTTATTGGCAATTATGTTTATGTCTCATGAGTATGAAAAAAAATTGCCGTACAACCATACCCATACCCGTAACCGAACTAGCAACTTAGCTATATAGTGTTGTTTTGGCAGAAATTTCAAGTGTCATATGGCTGTTGCAGCCACTTTACAGCCTACATACAATCTGATCCATGTCATTTGCTAAAAGGTACAACTAGTGGTATCATGGTAAGATCCACTGAAACACAAGATGATTATTATGTAATGCATTGGTCACTTTTATTTGGATTAATTTAAGATAGAGGATTCCAACATGCCATAGAGTTGGAAACAAATTTGTATCAAGAATCTACATGAGAGAATGATGTCACATACTGGGGCCAAGACACTAGTGCTCAAGGAATACAGGAGGATGCAACAAGAGAAGCATTGGAAGGGTTTGGAAAGGTAAACAACTCGTGTCATGTACTTATCATTTCAGATTTCTCACAAGCAATTGTTATAGAATGTGATCCTTCATGAAGGAGATATATTGGAATATTTTCCCTTTTGAGCAAGTAACTAGCACCACAAGAAAACTTGACGAAGATGATTAGTATGGCATATTATTAGAACTACATAATCCTTTTGTAATGATTTTCAAAGGTAGCAATCAAGTCATAATGAGAAAGAGTAGTGAGTTTGCTATGATTCCCAGCTATAAGAGAGTTGTTATCTTCATTCATAGCTACTATAATCCATTACTTATAGTTGTACAAGTATTTTTAAGGTTGCTGATTTTGAAGGGTTCCAAAAGTATGCAAATGTTTGTGGAGGGATTTTTTACTATCGTATGGTTAATTCTAGCCACCATATTCCTGGCATTATTAGTTTACTATTGTTGTACCCTTTTTGATATTGCTAATTTTAACATTTCTTGACTTTGGATGGCTGATTGCAATCATGTGCACTTGCATATGAGCTGATCGGTACACATTCATGAGTATTGCAGCCTATAGTATAGTGGGGATTCTAGTCACGGGAAATAGTATTTTCCAACTTGTAACTACTAATGGGGAGTTGTTAGTCCTTACATGGTTGCCCACTAATTTTACATTGATCACATTGATGATGGTTGCACAGGTTTATCATTTTTGCAATTGTTAAATCATTTGTATATTGCTGATTTTGATGATCGGTGCATTATAAGAAAGATTACTTTCGTGATGATGATAGTGGAAGGTCTCCACTATTATGTTGAATGCACAAGACAACTGAGAGGGGTCGAGGGGTCAATCAGTTGTACTTTAAAACTTCAAAACCCTCATTGACATTCAGATCCACTATCATTCAATAAACCCTTAATTCGTTATGATGATTTATCATGGAAAGCAAATAACAGAAACTTAAACACAACAACACCACACACAAGAGAACACCTGATTTACGTGGAAAACCCAAGGTGAGGATTAGCTCACAATATAAGTAATATCAACACCGAATACAATACGGCTTACTGTCAGAGGGCTCACTACCCAAAGAAAGAAAGAAAGAAAGACTCACTGCCATAATAGAAAAGAAGATAGAGAAGAATGTTACGCAGAGAAATTCATCTCAATGCAACAAAGAATCCACCACAATATCATCAACACCTTTGCACCTTGATTGAAGAATTGTAGACACCTACTCACTGCATCCACTAATCTAACACATGAAAGCTCGCACTGCACTTCTTAATTTTGCACTCTATAACTAAGCAATTCGCATCATTCGCATCTCTCTTTCCTATCACCTCATCCTCAATAACTCAACTCATATTAATACCATCTTCAACCTTGAAACCCTTCTCCAAGGTCAGCTATCCACATCAACCGTGCAAATTCAAATTAGGTCAGCGCCAAAACACTTCCGTGGGAAGTGAAAGCGGACCACATCACAACTTAGCTGAGACCCAAATCTATAACACCACACTATCACATGCTTCTATAAACAATAATTATTCACCGCAATCAGTGTAAACACCAGGTCGGTCGTTACCTATGTAAACACCATTAAACTTTTAAGTACATGCTTCCTTAAATCCAAGGGCGACTTGTGAACCACACACCATGCTTGAACATGATCTAGAATATTCCACAAACACTCTGAAATCCAACAAACTCCTTTGCAGCAACTTCCACTTGAAGAATGTACACACCTAGTACACTCAGACAATTCTGCCATACATTGTTACTTGAAAAACTGACTTCCGAAGCACCAAACCTCGAACCATCTTGACTGAACAAAGATACTAACACAATCAACACACCCTCAAATCCACAAGACTTGAAACATAACTACAGAGAAATGCGAAGCAAATATATTTCTCCCAGACACCTCTGCAATACACAGTTCACATATTGGTGAACACAACTTCTTCTGCATAGCGATCCAACACGCCAAATCCTGGATATAACACCTCTAAACATCTCTCACCAACATATCTTAAATGCACAGGAAAATCTTCAACCTAGAAGAAATGCGGAGCAAAACCAGAACACCACTGCAACACATTGTTTCCTCT